>PVJN01026552.1:0-28928 GCA_004026805.1 Lasiurus borealis | reverse complement strand
ATGGGAGGGTGGGACATCTCCCAAGGAGTCCCAGATTGGAGAGGGTGTAGGCTGAGCTGAAGGACATCCCTCCAGTCCATGGGTTTTGTGTACTGGACCTCTGGTTATATTTGTAAAATGAAGAGTAGCACATATTCTTTTGTTTTTTATAATAGTATAAATTGGTATTAATTAGCTCTCCTATAATAACTTAGAGGAATTGATCTATAAAATCTTTGGACTGAATACCATTTTTAATGCAGTCCTTTTTTAAAAAAACACAGTTTAATTGACACACTAAACATTTTCCATTTCTTAAATACATTTGTATTGACTGACTTTTTTCTAAAAACATAATTTATTTAATCAAGACATTCTACTTTAGTCTGGATGGGATGGTTAAGTGGTTGAGCATTGACTCATAAACCAAGAGGTCACCAGTTAGATTCCTGGTCGGGACACATACCCAAGTTGCAGGATTAGTCCCCAGTGGGAGGCATGCAAGAAGTGTCTGAGCAATGTTTCTTTCTCACTAATATTTAGCACTCTCTATCCCTCTTTCTTTCCCTCTCACTAAAAATAAATAAAACATATTTTCAAAAAATACTTTAAAGTTTTACATAGCTACTTAAAATAATGGTAGAACCTCTATAATTTTGGTCACATCTCTTTTTACATTTATAAAATTTTATATATGTGTTATATGTGTTTTCTTTTCTACTTCTCCCTTTCGCCAAGCTTGTAAAAAGTTGCTCTTTTTATTGCTATTTACTTTTTAATTTTTTTGCTTTTTATGATTAGATCATGTAGCTAATTTTATAAATTTCTTGCTCTGGCAGGTTTGGCTCAGTGGATAGAGCAATGGCCTGAGGACTGAAGGGTCCCAGGTTTGATTCTGGTCAAGGGCATGTACCTTGTTTGAGGGCACATGCCCAGTTGGGAGTGTGCCAGAGGCAGCTGATTGATGTTTCTCTCTCATCAATATTTCTAACTCTCTATCCCTCTCCCTTCTTCTCTGTAAAATTCAATAATATATATTTCAAAAATGTTCTTTAATAATGAAATCAAGCCCTGTCTGGTTTGGCTCAGTGGATAGAGTGTCAGGCTGAGGACTGAAGAGTACAAGGTTCTATTCTGGTCAAGGGCGCATGCCTGGATTCCAGGCTCAATACCAGTGTGGGGTGTGCAGGAGGGAGCTGATTAGTGATTCTCTCTCATCATTGATGTCTCTATCATTCACTCCCTCTTCTTTCCTCTCTGAAATCAATAAAAAAAATTTTGATGCTTAGTTTTCTTCCTGGATTTATCTTTAGAAGTATCAATAACTAAACTTATAATTTCTTCTTTGACTTAAGTAATAATTTTATAATAATTTGCTTTCTTTTAAGAATTTTTGTATTTGATTTTGATTGACATTATTTTTAAATGTATCTTTATTTTGTTTATAATTTTTCATTGTTGAAAGTATTATATAGGTCCCCTATTTTCCCCCATTGACCCCTTCCAGCCTGCCACCACCAACCCCACTCCACCCTAACCCATCTCATGCTCCAGGCCTTCAGTACCCTATTGTCTGTGTCCATGGGTTATGCATACTGGTATATGCACACAAGGTCATTAGTTGATTATGTCCCACACACTCACCCTCCCTCATCTTTCCTCTGAGATTCTGTACGCTGTTCCATGCTTCCATGTCTCTGGATCCACTCTATTCATCAGTTTGTTACTTAGGTTCCACATATGAGTGCGATCCTGTGATACTTGTCTTTCTCTAACTGACTTATTTCACTTAGCATGATACTCTGCAGGTCCCTTCATGCTCTCTCAAAAGGTAAGATATTCTTTTTTACTGCTGCATAATATTCTATAGTATAAATGTACCAGAGCTTTATTAGCCACTCACCTACTGATGGGTACTTGGGCTATTTCCAGAATTTAATTATTGTAAATTGCGCTGCTATAAACATAAAAGTTTCCTTAAAAATTAAATATGGAACTGTGACTTGATCCAATTATTCCACTTCTAGGAATATATCCTAAGAAATGTGAAGCAACAATCAATCTTTTGTTGTTGTTTTTTGTGTTTTTATTTATTTATTATTTTTATTTGATAAATATTTATATTTCAGATTATTACAATTATTCCTCTTTTTCCCCCAAGCTCCCCTCTACCTGGCTCCCACCACTCCCTCTGCCCTTACCTCCCCCACCAATGTCCTCATCCATAGTTGTATGATTTTTGTCCAGTCTCTTCCTGCACTTTCCTCACCCATTTACCCCTGAGAATTGTCAGTCCACTCCCTTTCTATGCCCCTGATTCTATTATATTCACCAATTTATTTGTTCATCAGATTTTTAATTCACTTGGTTTTCAGATTCACTTGTTGATAGTTATGTATTTGTTGTTCATAATTTTTATCTTTACCTTTTTTCTTCTTCTTCTTCCTCTTCTTAAAGAGTACCTTTCAGCATCTCATATAATACAGGTTTGGTGTTGATGGATTCCTTTCATTTTTTCTTATCTGTGAAGCTCTTTCTCTTCCCTTCAATTCTAAATGATAGCTTTGATGCGTAGGGTAATCTTGGTTGTAGTTTCTTGCTATCCATCCTTTTGGATATATTTGCGACTCCAGTCTCACCTACATAGTTTCTGTTGAGAAATCAGCTGGCAATCATATGGTTACTCCCTTGTAGGTAATTAAGAGTTTTTGTCTTGCTGATTTTAATATTCTCTCTTTGTCTATTACTCTTGGTATTTTAATTATGATGTGTTTCGGTGTGGTCCTCTTTGGATAACTTTCATTTGGGTTCTATGCACTTCCTGGACTTGTTAAGTCTATTTTTTTTTTCACTAAGTAGACAAAGATTTCAGTCATTATTTCTTCAAATAGGTTTTCAGTTTGTTCTCCCTCTTCTTCTGACACCCCCATAATTCAGATGTTGGTATGCTTGAAATTGTCTCAGAAGTTCTTCACACTATCTTCAAATTTTTGGGTTAATTTTTTATTTTTGCTTTTCTAGTTGAGTGTTTTCTGCTTCTTTGTATTTCAAATCTTTGACTTGATTCTTGTGTTTCTCTAGTCTGCTGTTAGGTCTCTTTATAATATTTTTTATTTCAGTCAGTGTATGTTTAATCTCTAGTTCATCTTTTTCATTTCCTCTTGGGTCTCCCTAAATTTATCCATCTTTTCTAGGAAATTCTTGAAAACCCTTATAACCATGGTTTTGGATTCTATATCCATTTTTTTCCTTTCATTTATTTTGTTTGTGATCTGTTTCTTTTTCTCCACATTTTTGCTACTTCCCAGAGTTGGTAGAGTAGCTTTGTGTGCTAAGTGTCCTACATAGCCAATTGTTTGTGAGGACCAGCTCTGTCTATGCAGGGAGAACTTCTGTGCTGGAGTCAGCCTTATGATACAAGACTTGCAAAGTTGCAAAAGCCTCTGAGTTCAGCTTGGATGGGGCGGAGTCTCAGGGCTGAGCAGACAGCCTTGGCTTCCCATCAGCCCTGCCCCACACACAGCCCCTGGGTCTCAGTATCCCTTGGTAATCACTGCAGCCATCTCTGTGCACTCACACTTGCTCACCTCCAGACCTCTGCCTTTCTGGCTCCTCTGAGTTTCCTTGTGCTCTGGAGACTTGTATGAGTCTTGGTCCCCAGGGTCTTACCAAAAACTGGGGTTCTGTGCAGTCAGAACTGGATTTTAGTGCATTTTGGGAAGTTCTGTCTTCCTCCTACTAGAGAAAGCCAGTAGCACTATCAGCATTTAGCTCTTTGTGTGTGCACTTGCATTCTCGTGCCTCCAGACTCTGCCTTTCCTGGTTTCCCTGAGTTTCCATACACTCCTCCCTTTACACCACAGTCCAACCCCCCCCCCCATATGAGTCTTGCCTGGAACTGGGGTTCCGTGCAGTCAGAGCTGGGGCTCAGTGTAGTCAAGAGTTTCTGTCTCCCTCCTGCTAGGGAAGCCAGTCAGGCCCTTTGCCGCCTGTCCTCTCCATGTGCATGTCTCTGTACCTCAGCTTTTTGCAGTTCCTCTGAGTCTCCTTGAGCTCCTCTGTTTCCTTCTAGTTGTAGAATTTCCACTCAGCCAGCTTTTCTGTGTTTCTGGATGATGTCTGTTCTGTATTTTAGCTGTAATTTTGAAATTGTTGTGCGAGGCAGCAGTATAGGTGTTCACCTATGCCCCCATCTTGGTTTCTCTCTCTTTTTAAAAAAAGAATACATATTTTATTGATTTTTTTTTATAGAGAGGAAGGGAGAAGGATAAAGAGTTAGAAATATCAGTGAGAGAGAAACATTTATCACCTGCCTCCTGCACATCTCCTAATGGGGATGTGCCCACAACCAAGGTACATACCCTTGACCAGATTCGAACCTGGGATATTTCAGTCTGCAGGTCTATGATCTACGCACTGGGCCAAACTGGTTACAGCAATCTTTTGTTTTTTAAAATCCAAAAACATTATGGTTTAAAAATTTGGCTTTTTCTATTTCTGAATTTTAGAATTTATAAAGTTTCTGTATAACATGACATTATACACAATAGCTCACTAAATTGATGTTTGTATACCAGAAAAGAATTTTACAATTAGATGGCTAAATACACAAAACCTATTATTTACACGCATCACATCCATGTGATTTTTATTTAACAACTAGAGGCCCAGTGTATGAAATTTGTGCATGTGGGGGAGGTTATCCCTCAGCCGAGCCTGTACCCTCTCCAACCTGGGACCCCATGAGGGATGTCCAACCACCCATTTAAACAGGCAGTCAGCTCTCACAATCCAGGACTGCTGGCACCCCGCTCACCTGCCTCTGCCTGATTGCCCCTAACTGCTTCTGCCTGCCAGCCTGATCAATTCCTAACTGCTCCCCGGCCAGCCTGATTGCCCTTAACTGCCTTCCCATGCCAGCCTGGTCACCCCTTACTGTCATTCCCTGCCAGTCTGATCATCCCTAACTGTCCTCCCTGTCTCCGGCAACTGCCCGCCCCCTCTAGGCCTGATTTCCCACAACTGCCTTCCCTGTAGGCCTGGGTCTCCCCCAACTGTCCTTCCTGCAGGCCTGCGTCCCTCCCAACTGTCCTACCTTGATGGACTGGTCACCCCTAACTGCCCACAACTCCCATCCCCTGCAGGCCATCTTGTGGTGGCCATCTTGTGTCCAATGGGGTCAGCCATCTTTAACCACATGGAGGCAGCTCTCTTGTGTCTTGGGGTGACAGTCAATTTGCATATTACTCTTTTATTAGATAGGATTTGACTTATCAAAGACAAAGCATAATTTGGGTATAAGGTGGTTGTATTTTTTTCTTTTTACTATTTATACATTTTTTTATATTTTTGATTTAATATTATTCATTGAATAAATAATTATCATGGGTATGACTTCATTGTATTGTGTTACTTTTAAGTATAAGATAAGCATCCTATTCCCAGGAATGCTTTAAGGCTTTTATTTAACTTATTTAACTTTATTTTTCAGGAACATTTAAATATCTGCTTTCATGTATTGTAATTTTCATTAACCTTTGCATAGATATTTGTTGTCACCCTCTCCATAAAATCTGTGTTTTATATGTTTGTTTATTGTATCAGTGTAGACAGGTTGCTTTTTACAAAC
Source organism: Lasiurus borealis (assembly GCA_004026805.1). Classification (NCBI taxonomy): domain Eukaryota; kingdom Metazoa; phylum Chordata; class Mammalia; order Chiroptera; family Vespertilionidae; genus Lasiurus; species Lasiurus borealis. The sequence goes on along the minus strand of PVJN01026552.1, from coordinate 23,320 downwards.
TCAAAAATTTCAGTTTCTTAACAAAATGCATGTATTTGTAACACATTCCCTTCATTAGAACTCATGCCAATGAATGAAACTCCCCTTTGTTTGGAGGAGCAAGATCCTTGGGGTGCCACTAAAAGAAGCATTTGGGAAGCCTCAACTGGAGGATGGAATGTGGAAGAAAGTTTTATTGGTGTAAAGTTATATTTCTCAGTTTCCAAAGCCCCATTTTCCTCAAGTCAGTCCTGGAAGAGGGGCAGCTGGGAGCTTAGCAGAGTCAGAAACAAGGCCAGTGTCCAGAGCTTCTGTTCCATGTTGCAGCCAGGTGTGGTTCATCATTCAGGCTAGATTAAAGTCTATTGGTTCATGTGTGGAGCCCAACATGGCTGTGTGCCAGGCAGGCACAAGGGGAGGGCAGCACTTCCTCCGCCCACCTCCCTGCAGCAGGAGTTCCCAGAGGATGAGAGAGAGAGAGGGAGAGAAAGAGCTCACTTCTTTGTTTAGAAGTTTAAATATTTATACTTTTTTAATTAAATCTTTATTATTCAGATTATTACATTTGTTTCTCTTTTTTCCCCTCCATAGCACCCCTCCACCCAGCTCCCACCCCTCCCTCTGCCCTTAGCTCCCTCCCATTGACCTCATCCATAGGTGTATGATTTTTGTCCAGTCTCTCCCTGTACACCCCTCACCCCTTTCCCCCTGAGAATTATCAGTCCATTCCCTTTCTGTGCTCCTGATTCTAGTATATTCACCAGTTTATTCTGTTGATCCAATTTTTAATTCACTTAATTTTTAGATTCACTTGTTGATATGTATTTGTTGTTCATAATTTTTTGGCTTTTACCTTTTTCTTCTTCCTCTTCTAAAAGAGTACCCTTCAGCATTTCATATACTTTTTGAACTTGCAGTGGCCACACCCATACTGGTCATTTATCTATTTCCAGGGTATATTAGTCCCATGTCATTCAGACCTTCCTGGGAATGCCTCTGAACAGCCTTTGTCTATTCCAGTGGTCTGCAAACTGCAGCTCCTGAGCCACATGTGGCTCACGAGCCACGGTTTGCATCTCTGTTGACTAATGAGTTTGCCGACCACTGGTCTAGACTCTTGATTCCAATAATTACAGGCTGTTGTTGTTCCTTGTGATTAAGCCTTGCTAGCCCCTTCCCCCGTGGATGAGCGGGAAACAGACTTGGACAGTGTTAAATTCAGCTTTTTTTGCAAAGCTGTGTAAACGGCATGCCTATAGTTAGGCTTCCCTTTTATTCCTTTCCTGTTAAATAATAACCTGGTTATTACAACTGTATCAGAGCTACTGTTCACCATGTCTCATTTACTTGCAAGAGAAGGGGATGAGAAATGCAGTCTTCCTATGTTGACAGGTGGATAGCATTTGTTTCTGTCATAATCTGCCCTTCTAGTAACTAAATATCCATTTCACTCTCCTTCCCAGAAAATTAAAAATGTTCATCTGCCCCCTAAAGGAGACGAACCAAAATCCCTTCCTTGTTCTGAACCCAGCTCAAATTTCAGCATCCTCCAGGCTATTCCCAGTACTTACCCTCAGGAATAGATGTGCTTGCTTTCAGTGTGGTGGCATGTGGACCAGAGAAGATAATTTATCTGTCCACCACCACCACAACACATGACAAAATAAAACAGTGGGGCAAGTTCAAGGATATTAGGGTGTGGAAAGAAGGAATTAAGTAAGGGAGGTAGGAGGGAATATATACCCCACCGTCACTAGTACATCGCAAGGCTACAATCCTAAAAATCAGGCCTTAGGAATATCCCTTCCCCATGGGTGGCAGTAGTCTCTTGATTAAGTCCCAATTATAGTCACTGGGAGTGAATCCTTGTTAATTATTGCTGAGTCCAGGCTCTGCCTTCTAGAAAGTTCTTTTACATTATCTCCTTTGGTCACATTTTAAATAAATGGGAATATGCCCTCCTTGTGGTTCCACAGCTGTCTCAGCTTATATGGATGCTGAAAGATAGAATTTCGAGTTGTCTTAACTTAAATTATAAGAGGCTTTGAAGGATTTTAACTCATTTGCTGCAAGTCAGTTCCGTGCATTGGTAACCAAACCAAGTAGCATTTCTAAATGTGATCTATTTTGCTTCCTTACACATAAAAACTAATGTGTTCTCTCTTCCATTAATAGTAGCTATTTTGTGGATTTCTGTTTGAATATGTGTGGAACCACGGTTTTAACCTGATCACTGTGCTGAATCACTTTATTCAACTGAGAAGAATTACTGAAATCCTATCCTCTCAACATCTGTTTTATACCCAACTCTGAAAATATTGGGTCTGGAAAAACAGTTGGCCTTTCTAAACCTGCTAAATTAAGCCTCCGGTTCCTTAACTCTTCCTGTTTCCTTTCATTTCTACTTGCAGTGTGACTGTATCCTGAGTTTAAATCTTTCTTATTTTGTCAAACGTTTACAGACAATAACACTATAAACTTTCTGTTTTTTTAACCCTTTATTGGAGGACTGCTGGCTAAATATGCATCTGATTGTGTCTCAAAGTTGCTGCAGGTAATGGTTTGTTAAAAGATTTGCACTGCATGCCATAAAATGTCATCTTTTTAAACTTCTTCTACCTATTACATTGCTACCTGGCACCCAATAGTTAACATAACACAATTTTAGGTTTTTGTTACACCAGCACTCCATCTCAAGATACCAATTTATATAGTATTAGGCTAGGTTATGCAGAAGTAGCAAGTAAGTATTCCCAAACATCTCCCATCTCAATCAATTCGGTTCTCCACCAAGTTCATGGAAAAAAGGTCTCCCTTTTTTTAAAAAAAAAAACTTCGATTCTCCAACTGACAATCCTTTCATGCCTATACATCAGCATCACATATCAGCATGACAAAAAGCATCTCTCAGGCCACAAAGGATAGGATATATTAGTATAAGTCAGTTTATAGCTAAACCTCACCTTGTTCACATCTCAGGAAATTGTGCTGTGAATATTTTTGTTTTGGTGTGTGTGTGTGTGTGTGCGCGCGCGCGCGCGCGCGCATGTGTGTGTGTTTTGCCTTTGTTGCTGGCAAAATGGATGATAGTACAATTTTTAAAAAAATATAAAGCTGAGACTGGTTTGGCTCAGTGGATAGAGCGTTGGCTTGCGGACTGAAAGGCCCCAGGTTCGATTCTGGTTGGGGGCATGTACCTTGCTTGCAGGCACATCGCCACTGTGGGGCATGTAGGAGGCAGCTGATCTATGTCTTTCTCTCATCGATGTTTCTGACTTTCTATATCTCTCCCTTTCTTTCTGTAAAAAATCAATTATATATATATATATATGACATCAAGAGTACTAATGTTGTCAATGATGTCAAAGAAACAATGATCGTGGCAATTCAAGAGGTGGCAAAACTCTTGTTGATTTGGATAAATAAAAGGCAGTTAGCTAGTGACAGCATTTCAGAGGCAATGATTTGTGAAATAATGTTTGAAGATAATGCATCTGACCTCGTAGGGCACCCCTGGAATGAGTGCTGAAAATGACTCATGTAAGGCCAGTAGATAAATATAAGAAAAGCTATGCTAACTTGGCTAAGATTTGGGCTATGATTATGTTTGCTTTACGCATAGGTACCAGAGTTAGTTACCTTTATGACCTCATCTAGTCCCCTCTATTGCCTTTCAGTTTCCTCCGGGAACTCCTTAGCTATTTAAGTTTAAGCTTTACCCCTCTTTCAATGGTACCCACCATTATCATGCTGCAGCCATGTGGATGTGCTAGTACAATGTGGGAAGGGCAAACAGTCCATACTATTTGATTAAATGTTAGTATTTTAGCTAAAACCGGTTTGGCTCAGTAGAACAGCATCTGCCTGTGGACTGAAAGGTCCCAGGTTCAATTCCAATCAAGGGCACGTACCTTGGTTGTGGGCACATTCCCAGTGAGGGTGTGCAGAAGGCAGCTGATTGATGTTTCTCTCTCATTGATGTTTCAAATTCTCTATCTCTCTCTCTTCTTCTCTGTAAAAAGTCAATAAAATATATTAAGAAAAAATTTTGGCCAAGATCGGTTTTGCTCAATGGATAGAGCATCGGCTTGCGGACTGCAAGGTCCCAGGTTTGATTCCGGTCGGGGGCATGTACCTTATTGTGGGCACATCTCCACTGTGGGGCACACAGGAGGCGGCTGATCGATGTCTCTCTCTCATCGATGTTTCTGACTTTCTATCTCTCTCCCTTCCTCTATGTAAAAAATCAATAAAAAATATTTTTAAAAATGTTCACATGCTTTAAAAAAAAAACAAGAAAAAAAATGTAGTCTTTTAGTGAAATCGAATATTTAGAGTGTGGTCTTTAGAAGTATTTCCTAGCCTTTTCTTTTCTCTAGAAAGTTTTGACGGCCCTGGAGTTGACTATTGCTCTGCCTCATGTTGGATAAACTCCGGTAAAATATTTTCTCCTGCAGAATAGGCCTTTGTTATGGAGGACCCTCCGGGTCTATTTCAAAGTGTTTACTTTATCCGTCACCCTGGAAACATCATAAGATATCTTTTTCTTTTATTTTCATCATGGGACATGATGGAGTTTCTGTAGTGAAAGTCCATTGAAAGTATCAATAAGATTGGACCCCAAGAGTTTCTCTCTCTCATGCTAGTCCCCACAAATTCTCCAGTAATTCATCAATATGACCATTTAATTGTTCCTACCAGTATATGGTTCTAGCATCTTCTGATCCAGATAAGCTCATCTCAGCTGTGATACTTTATATTTACCTGTCTGACCATACCACATGGTAATGGTTTTCCTGTGACTTCAGTTCTCTAAAGACTCTAGAAATGTTATTGTTTCTCAGTTTGTTCAGCTTTTATCCTATTTTAAGAATTGGAGTTACAACCTCCAAGCTCCCTACATGTCAAAACTGAAATCAGGATCCTTAAACTGTATAATTTAAGGCTACATTAATAGGTCTATACAAGGTGATGACTACCATCTTTATGACAGTGTTCATGTGTAACCACAATAATGCCTTTGACTTAAATTTGTTCTCATTGGCCACACATTGCTTCAAATGTATTTTTCTGTATTTTTAATCTTTAGGCATGATTTTGTTTTAAATGTTTCTCTTTTAAGAAGAATATAAATGCATTTACCGCTCCACTGTCTCATACAAGATGTATTGAAACGTTTACAGTTAATGTAATTAGGGATACAACACATTTTTACCTTTCCTGTTTTTCTAGTTGTTTTTTTTTTCTTTTTCTTCTGTCTTTGTAGCCTTCTACTGAATTATCTAATTAAGTATATATTCTTTATTTCTGCATTGTCCTCAATACTGCTTTTGAAATTAGCGATTCTATTTCTAAGTATGTAGCTATCAAACTGCTTTTCTGATATGGATGTGGTGGTCATTTTTTGTTTTGCTGTGCTATGTTTTACTGTATATATATTCATATATTTACATTAAGGAAGTTTAAAATTAATTAATATCTTTGTTCCTCCTCAAAATACACCGGTTATAGAAATATTTAAGTACAATCACTCATCTTGGTCGCTTCACACTCACATCTTTCATGATATGTTGTCTAGAATTTTTATACCTTTTCTTCCAGCTTTTGAGGGTGTTATTTTTTTATTTATATTTTTTTAAAAATATATTTTATTGATTTTCTACAGAGAGGAAGAGAGAGGGACAGAAAGTCAGAAACATCGATGAGAGAGAGACATCAATCAGTCGCCTCCTGCACGCCCCACAGTGGAGATGTGCCCACAAGCAAGGTACATGCCCCCAACCGGAATCGAACCCGGGAACTTTCAGTCTGCAAGCCGACCACTGAGCCAAACCGGTCTCGGCGAGGGTGTTATTTTTTAAAGCCCTTCCTATTTTTTCAGCTCAGAGCTTGAATGTGAATCATTAGCAATGAAAATTTGATAAGACAAATAAAATTTCACAGTAATTCATAGGAAGATCCCAATCCATGGCCTTGACCTCAAGAGGACCATGGCATTCATCAAAATCATTGGTTGGTTGGTTACACACTTTATTTCAGCAAAGTCAAATATATCAGATTTTTCTGCATGTCCAGAGATTGTCTATTGACCAGATTTGGAATGGTTCATGGCTTTCTGAATGTGTAATCGACAATGTACTTGATCTTACTTCAATTAAAGACTTCTTTGAGATCTAAAAAAGAGAATGCATTGCTCCAAATCAAAATTAAGTTGAATTTTTGGAGATTTTGATATTCACCTGACCTGGAAATAAAATCATATTTATTAGTTCTATTGACTAAAATTATACTCTGTGTGTGTTTTATGTATTGGGATATGCTTACAACTTGAACTGTCATATAGGATTTGTTTCTACTCTGAGTTCTACTGTATAGTAGCATTTTGACCTGAAGCATAATATTTAACATTGATTGAGCTTAGTTCCTTTTATATGCCAAAAAGTGAGAATACTTGCTGTAGGTACTACTTGGAATTGCTGGGAGAGTTACAAACAGTAGTGATGGGCAGTGCTTTCTGGATTACACACTATTATACAAATATAAAGGATTGTTAAGAAGCAGGAAGACACTAGAAAACTGCACTTGACTTATAGCATTTTGTCAGGGAGGAAAGAGTTATTATAAAATCAGAGAATTTTGAACATTTTCAATGTCTTTCAAATATAACCTATTTGAAATAAAATAGTGATAAAAGCTGAAAAAATATCAATGCACCAAAGGTGCTAGGTGAGTTTTGACTGCTTTATAATTAATGTATAACATAAAAAGCTGGGGGTGAGACTTATTTCAGATATACTAAAAAGCTAGACTGATGAAATATCTGAGGGAAATCTAAATTTAGAGAAATTCTCTTTTATGTTGAAAAGTGAGCAAGGAAATTCTTCCCTCTAATATGGTATCACTTAAGAAGAGAGATACCAAGGAAACTAGGCCAAAGAAAGTGATCAAACAACAGTGGTGTATGCAGCAAGCAGAAGCAAGCAGTGCCTTACCAAAGCCAATATTAGCCAATGATCAGTCCCTTGCAACTCTGAGATACTGATCTGGTGATTAAATGAATTGTAAGGTTTTTATGTCCAGTGTGTATTTCTTTCTTTTTAATTTTATTTTTTAATTATAGTTTATATTTAATATCATTTTGTGTAAGTTTCAGGTGTACAACATAGTGGTTATACAATCATACATTTTAGCATAGTGTTCCCCCTGATATTTTATTTACCCATCTGGCACCATAATAATTATTATAATATTATTGACAATATTTCATATGCTGCCATTTACATCCCTGTAATTGTTTAGTAACTGCAAATTTGTACCTCTTAATTCTTTTACCCTTTCCTCCCATACCCTAACTCCCCTCTCTTCTGGCAGCCATCATAATTAAAATGTCAAAGGTTATCTATGAGTTTGTTTATATTTTTTTATTTCTTTGTGTTGTTCTTTAGATTCCACATAAAGCAACATTATTTTGTCTTTTTGGTCTGTCTTATTATATTAGTATAATACACTCTAGGTCAATCCATGTTGCACATAACATATTTTTACTTTAAAACATTTTTTATTTTATTTTTAATTACAGTTGACATAAAATATATTAGTTTCAGGTGCACAACTCAGTACTTAGACATTATACAGTATAATTTACTAAGTAATCATCCTGATAAATCTCGCCAACCATCTGACACCATATAGTTAACAGAATATAATTGACTATATTTTCTATGCTGTACTTTATATCCCCATGCCTATTCATTAACTACCAATTTGCACTTCTTAATCCCCTCACCTTTTTCACGCATCCCCAAACACTCCTTCCATCTGACAACTGTCCTCCTAGTTTATTTATTGTCTTATTCAATTGTTGATAGATATGTATTTACTACCATTTTGTTATTTGCATTTTTATATTTTTTTTATTCTTAAAGAAAACACTTTAACATTTCACATAATACTGGTTTGGTGGTGATATAGCCTTTTAGATTTTTATCGTCTACAAAGCTCTTTTTCTGTCCTTTGACTATAAATGATACCTTTGCTGGGTAGGGTAATTTGGGTTGTAGGTCTTTGTTTTTTTATCACTTTGAATATTTCTTGCCAATCCCTTCTGGCCTGCAAAGTTTCTGTTGAGAAATCAGCTGATGTTATAATGGTAGGTTCCTTGTAGGTAACTGCTTTCATCGGTCCACATTAAGATTCTCTTTTCGTCTTTAACCTTTGGCATTTTAATTATGATGTATCAGGTAGGCACACTTATTTTCATTTACCTACAGGAAGCTCAGGTTCAAAGGAGTTCATTAACACTATCAGGGTCACACATGATAAGTTACAGTGCTAAAATTTAAACTCGTGTCTATCTAATCCAAATATCTTCTTTTTAATATGCAATTGAAATATCTAAATAGAAAGATGAAAAATTCTTCTAGAATATATGTGTATCATAAAATATGTGTATCATACTGTATCATGATTTCAGAGGAAATTGCTTTGTTTCCAAACATATCCATAGCTGTGTTTCCCAATCCTAAAAAAAGTGTTATTAAGATCACAAGTAGCAAATAAGTTTTATTTTATTTATTTTTTTTCTTTTTTGTTGTTTAAAATATTACATATGTTAGTACAAATATCTCCTTTTTGCCCCCATTGACCTTCCCCCAGCCTCCTCTATCCCTATTGCATGCCCTCATCCCACTACCCCCCAATGTCTTGTGTCCAGTGGTGTGCTTTGGTTGATCTATTTCCCTCTCTCCACAACATTCCCTAGCCTTCCTGCTGTAATTTGACAGTCTTTTTGGTGCTTTACTGCCTCTGTATCTATCTTTTTATTCAATAGGTTATAATGTTCTTTATTTTAAATAAATGAATGAGATCATGCGGTATTTTCCTTTCATTGCCTGGCTTATTTCGCTTAACATAATGTTCTCCAGTTCCATCCATGCTGCTGCAAATGGTAAGAATTCCTTCTTTTTTATAGTAGCGTAGTATTCCATTGTGTAGATGTACTATAGTTTTCTAATTCACTCATCTGCTGATGAGCATTTAGGCTGTTTCCAAATATTAGCTATGGTGAATTGTGCTGCTATGAACATACAGGTGGATATATCCTTTCTTATTGGTGTTTCTAGTTTTGGGGATATAATCCTAGAAGTAGGATTACTGGGTCAAATGGAATTTCCATTTTCAGTTTTTTGAGGAAACTCCATACTATTATCCACAATGCCTGTATCAGTCTGCATTCACAGCAACAATGCATGAGGTTTCCTTTTTCTCTGCAAACTCGCCAGCACTTGTCCTTTGTTGATGGTTGCCACTCTGACATGTGTGAGATGGTACATCATTGTCATTTTGATTTGCATCTCTCGGATAATTAGTGACTTTTAGCATGTTTTCACGTGTCTCTTGGCCTTCCTTCTGTCTTCTTTCAAAAGTTTTATTTAGGTCCATTGCCCATTTTTTAGTGGATCTTTTATTTTTCTTTTATTAAATTGTATAAATTCCCTGTAGATATTGGAGATTAAAGCTTTATCAGTGATAACATTTGCAAATATGTTCTACCATATAGTGAGCATTGTTGCTGTTTTGTTGATGGTTTATTTTGCTGTGCAAAAGCTTTTTGTTTTGATGGAGTACCATTTGTTTATTTTTTCTTTAACTCCCATTGCCGTAGGAGCAGTATTAGTGAAGAAATTCCTTTGGCATATGTCTGAGATTTCTCTGCCTGTTGATTCCTTTAGTATTTTTAATGCTACACTACTATAAAAAATAAGGATTTCCTTTAGTATATTTATGAAACCATAAACCACAGGCTATTGGTTTTGTTGATCTTTTGTATTGTTTTTATTTTTGTCTCTATGTCATTTATCTCTGCTGTGATCTTATTTTCTTCCTTCTTGTTTTGTATACATATTGAGTTAATTTTTGTGTATGGTGTAAGTGGGTCGTCTAGTTTCATTTATTTGCATGTATCTGTTCAATTTTCCCAACACCATTTATTGAAGAGACTGCCTTGATTCCATCGTATGTTCATGCTTTCTTTGTCAAATTAATTGAGCATAATGGTTTAGGTCAATATCTGGATTCTCTATTCTACTCTATTGGTCTATATGTCTGTTCTTATGCCAGTATCAGGATGTTTTGAGAACAGTGGCTTTGTAATACAGTGAATTTGTCTTCTATTATTTTCAGCCACCTTATGACCATTTCTCTGAATTCTTTCTCTGGCAGGTTGCTTGCCTCCATTTCATTTACTTCCTTTTCTGGTGATGCCTGCTTTTTATATGTGGCTGTTTCTTGGTCTCCCCATGGTCTCTCTTCTCCAGATGTCTGGTTATGTAGTTCTCTCTCTCCTACATTGATTTAAAGGCACAAAATATAACACATCCTGTTGCAACACACAAGACACTGAACAGAAATGTATTTATAATACTAACCACCCCAAATAAATGGGACCACCAGAGAAAGGCAAATTAGAAGAAAGTAGAGAAAGAAGAAGATTTAAAAAAAGAAATAAAGGAGTGCACAAATGAAATTGGGAAAAGGGAAAAAAAGTAAGGGAGAAAAGAAATAGAATACAAAGGAAGAGGGGGACAAGCTATATATTGAACAGCCACTAATCCCTACAAATGCCAGCAACAAGTACCTATAGATGAATATAAACTAAAAACAAAAACTAATATCAAACAAGGTGAGGGAAATCAGAAGCAAAAAAACAAAAACAAAAACAAAAAAACACTAAAAAGGAATAAGCAAATCAATCTCATAAATAAGCACAAAAAATCTAAATAATCAACAATCAAGCAAACAACAACAAAAGGACAGAGAGAAAAACATTTTGGATAGTGAAGACAGAGAAGAGAGAGATGTGTATGGACTTGGAGCAGGGGATTGGAAATTAGATATATAAGTTGGGTAAAATTTTAATAGGGGGTAAAAAGAAAAAAAAATCTTATGCAGGAAAAGAGTAAGAGAAACAGGACAACAAAAGGGGAAAAGTTAGGAAGAGAGTGATGGCATAAAGGTACATTTTGATAGAGTGAAATGATTCTAAAGGGAAGATGAAAATAGAATGTAGAATACTAATCCCTTATTAAAATAAAGAGAAAATAAAATACTTTTTTTCAAAAAAGGTAAAATAGTAGTTGTAATATTTCTGATTGAAAATAAAAATGTAATAATTACAAAGGTAAAATCATTGAGGATAATATTAGTTTCATATGTAAAATATAAAAAAAATAAAAATATTATGTGCAGTAGTTAAGGTCATTCACTTCCTCTACTGTTCTATTTGGACTACCTGTTTCCTAGTCAGGACAGTATTGTAGTTCCCTGCATTCCATGGCTCATCAGTGTTGTAAGGCGGTCCTGATTTTTAAATAGGCAGTGTGTCTTAATTTTTTGTATTCCTTTATTTGTGTTTACGCAAGAATCAATTTGTGATTCAACCCCCTGGGTGGCAGTATTTCTGAATTGTCCTCCAGGTCTATAGGTCCTCTCTAGCCAGTGCTTAGATCCTTCTTTCCCTGTGGCATTCAATACTGGTTTGTGGGAGTGGGTTGCCGCAGAGATGGTTCTCTGATGGCTATTCCCCACTCTGATCTCCAGGTTCCAGAAAAACAACTTTCCCCTGCAATCTCTTAGGGTGTCCCCCCATTTGTTGATCCTATGTTTTGGGCTTAGTAACCAGAAGCAAGGATTTAAAGGAAAAGAAAAAAAAAGAGCCAACATAAGTGTGTGAACTCTGGTTCTTTGTGCAAGTCTGTGCAGTCTTTTTCCCCCCTTGGGTCTAAGCACCCGGGACTCCTTTAAAATTTTTAGGCTGTCCTTTTATGTCAGATAAAAATGGGTTGCTTTTAAGCATTCCTTTCTGTTAGCAGCTCTGAGGAACCCTTTCCAGCCCTAACAGCCATGGATTTTTCTAGGCACAGACTCTCCCAGCTCCTCTAGCTCCTGCAGTGTGTGCATTTGTCTCTCCTCCTGGGACCAGAGACCTCACACTATCCCAGGCGAAATCTGTCTTTTCCTTGGTGGAGTGTAGAGCTCCTCTGAACCCGTGTTTTGGCGCCAGTTGGGGACTGGTGCTCTGGGATTCACAGCTGTTCAATGGGTGCCAGGGTTTTAGATTTTCAGGCTTCCGATAACATTCACTTTCCCCTTCCAGATGGCACAGTCTCTGCTCCTGAGCTGGTCGCTCCAGGAGGTAACCCTTCAGAAGTGGGGGCTACCTGGTCAGAGGAGCCCTGTCCAGCAGTCCTCCACCATCTCCTCAACTCACCAACAAACACTCTCCCTGTGACCCTCAGCTTTCTATCAGCTCCAGGCCAAAACTCGGGACATGTCTGTCTATTCTGCCACCATTTTTTCCTCCCTCTCATTCAATAAGTTTTATTTTAAACACCAATTCAGATTAGTTAGCAGTCACTGCCTGAAGCATTTTGTTGAGAAATATTCTGAGGAAGATGTTTCCTGCCTCAGCAGTAAAGAGTGTTATGATCAATCAGTAACGACTGCTGTGAATGTGGGAGGGAAGAGCAGGTGGTGTAAGTACCAAGTGTCTGCCATCATAAAAGTAGACACCTATAATCCTGATTTAAGCAATGTTAGCTTCAATGGTTAATAGTTCAATTCTCTTGGAAAGAGGCCTATATTCAGCCTCATCATTTCTTATACCTCATTTTCTGAGGATTTAATGGGATCTTCTAAGAGAAGTATTTCATAATAATAAGAGCAAGGAGATTGTGGGAGCACTTCATTCTTGTGGAAGAAGGAGAGAAGCACTGTGGAGGGTGGTGAGAAAGGCCAGGCATCTAATCAAGCTTAGTTCATTTTCTAAATGTGTCCAGACAGGCATTGTTTAAAATCACCAATGTTTACTCACAAAGCTATGTTGGATGGCTTTATTGTTGGTTCGCTGGTATTGTGTAGTGTTATATAGGTACACACCATCTCATATAAATGAAAATTAGTATATTAATTAGAATTTGATTCCATTTGAGCAATATAATTGCTTTATAGTCTCTGCTAGGATTAGTATAAATTAATCTGAGCTGCGGTAGCTGGCCAGGAGACAATTATGAAACTGTGTGTACATTTTCATGAGATGGGGCAGAGGGTTAGGAAATTTATTCTAGGTGGAAAGGGTTATAAAATGAGTTTAAGCAAACTTAGCCCATATCAATGAGCACACCTGAGTGGCTGTCCGGGAAAAAAATAGGTAGGCAGTTTGGGGGTGGGCAAGAATAGTTATTGGGGATCAGTACAAAAGCAAATATCCAAGAGAGTAAAAAAAAAGACCAGGAATTAAACATGGGATACATTCTCTCCTACTAGCTGTTTTAGTCATTAATTCCTGGCAAAACACCATCAGTTCAGCCAACTTTGTCTACATCTCTGTCGCTTCAGTCAAAAATCTGGTTGGACTGGTATTTTCTATGAGCTGATTTAGCTAAATGCAACATTTGCCTAGATTTCATACCAGTAGAGTCTAGATCACATTGTAAATCTTAATTCGCTACTTATCTTGATTTATTACCACCAATATGATCTACACATTGAACAATTATGTTTTCGATATTAATTATTCAAATAATTTATGTAAGCAAAATTAAACTTGATGTGATTTCCCATAGGAAATAAGAATATGAAGTGATCTCCCGTATACTTAATCTCATATTGCCCTTAGCCACCACGCAATAGAACAAGTAACATATCTAATATTTTCACAGAATTAAATTGGCCCCAATGATAGCAATTTAATAATATTTGTAGGATGCCTCTATAGAGGTGAGTATCTTCAGAGAGGTCATTAAGTGAACTACTGGCCTTGGAGTGCTGTGGTTGAATAACAAAGTTCTCATAGATCAATCATTAAGTCAGAAATCCAAAGCAAGTAAACTTGATGCTTATTGCAAAACTTGAAAAATCAGAATTCTGAAAAGTGTATCATGGTGCAGCATGGTTATGGTTTAGCTATAGACAAAGCCCGGAGCATGGGTAGGTGAGCCCAGAGGTGACAGCAGACAAGTGTTAATAAATGACTTCAAAAAATAGTACTGTATATATAACATGTTGCTACTCCAGAAATATTTTTTTCAAAATATCTTATTTCATGAATAATCAAAGATTGCAAAATAATTATTCAAAATGCAAGGATAAATTGTTAATGTAATTTGAACTTTTTAAGGGCAAAATGTTAGCAGAGTTGCTGTAAGACACTATCATAATGACCTGGTGGATTAATAAAGTAATTTAAACTTTTAAAGGACAATTTGGTAGAGTGCACAGTATTTTGAAAAATGTTCATAGCCCCAGCCAGTTTGGCTCAGTGGATGAGCATCATTCTACGGACCAAAGGGTCCTGGGTTGGATTATGGTCAAAGGCGTGTACCTGGTTGGCAGGCTCCTCTGAGGCCTGGGCCTGGTCCGGGCTTGTGCAAGAGGCAGCCAATCAATGTGTTTCTCTCACATCAATATTTCTCTCTGTCCTTCCCTCTCTCTAAAAACCAATGGGAAAATAGCCTTGGGTGAGGAATTAAAAAAAATATTCATAGTATTTGGCCCAATAATTCCACTTTCTAAAATTGACCTAGAGAAAGAAACTAAAAGTCAGTGAAATATTTATGCATACATATTTCCACTGAATCATTATATAGAACCCACAAATTACAAGTACGTAACTAGATAAATTAAACAAATAAATTAATACCATAAATATATACCACTAAAATCATATTACAACATGTTCCTAGAGTCCCAAGGAAATGATTATCACATATTAAATCAAAGTAAATAATAGAAAATTATTTATAATGATCTCAATTATATTAAAAATACATCAAAAGTGAGAAATGCGTTAACATAAACTGCAATTATCTCAAGGTGATATGCATATGATTTTTAACTTTGTTACTATAATCCATATTTATTCATATTATGTAATAAGTGTATAATATTTCAATAACAATAAAACTAATTAATCCTATATAATAAAATAGCAATATGCAAATTGACCACATCTCTGCTACACCACAAGCCCTGCCCACTGGTCATGCTCCACCAGCAAATCAGGAGCAAGTATGAAAATTAGCCCTAACCAAGATGGCTGTGGCCATAGAGAGAGCAGGAAGGAGACTTGGCTTTCTCGGGCGATGGAGGAAGCCAAGCTTTCCGCACACCCTGGCAGATTCAGTCCTTCACTCAATGCTACAAAGATTCAATTATAGAAGAGAAATAAATTCCAATTAAAATGGCAGCAGCCACAGAGCTGGAGAGAGCAGGAGGCTAGGTTTGCCCCTGGTGATAGAGGAAGCCAATCTTCCACAGCCTTGGCTGGCCTAGGCCTTTGCTTAAGGCTACAAAGTTTCAATTATAGAAGATAAATAAATCCCAACAGAAATGGCTGCAGCCAAAGAGAGAACAGGAGGCTTGGCTCTGCTCCAGGCTACACAAATTCAACTGTAGAAGATAAATAAATCCCAGATACCAGGGCCTCCGCTTGGGTTGCCGGGGGGGGGGGGGTATGGCCAGCCTGCAAACCACTACAGGCCCCTTGCCCAGGCCACCCCATGCCCCAAGGAAACCCCCACCCTTATCCGGGACACCCTTCAGGGCAAACCAGCTGGCCTCCACCCATGCACCAGGCCTCTATCTTATCTAATAAAAGAGTAATATGCAGATTGACCACCATTCCAACATATAAGATGGCTGCCCTCATGTGGTCAAATATCTTGCCCCTATGTGGACACAAGATGGCCACCACAAGATGGCCTGCAAGGTAGGGCAGTTGTGGGTGATCAGGCCAGCAAGGGAAGGCAGTTGGGGCCAATCAAGCCTTCAGGGGAAGGCAGTTTGGGATGACCAGGCTGGCAGAGGAGGGAAGTTGGGGGCGACTGGGCCTGCAGGGAAGGGCAGTTTGGGGACTAGGACTACAGGGCAGGGCAGTTAGGGGGAAAAAGGCTGGCAGGGGAGCAGTTAGGAATCAATCAGGCTGGCAGGGAGTGGTTAGGGGGTGATCAGGCTGGCACCAGAAGTGGTTAGGGGCAATCAAGAAGGCAGGTAGGCAAGCAGTTGAGAGCCAGCATTCCTGGATTGTGAGAGGGATGTCCAACTGTTCACAGGCAGTTGGACATCCCTCAAGGGGTCCCATATTGGAGAGCGTGCAGGCTGGGCTGAGGGACACCCCTATTCCCCCTGTGCACGAATTTCACGCTCCAGGCCTCTAGTTTGTTATTACATTGACTAAGAGCCAGATTTAGACTATTAATATTATTCCCACTGTGTAGATGAGAGTACAGAGATGCAAAGAAATTAAAGGAGTTATCTCAGATTACAGTGCCTATAATTTGAAGAACTAGGATTATAGTCCATTTCTTCTGATTTCTCATCCAGTATTTCTCTTCTATCCCACACAACTTCTTTTTGAAAGATAATACAAGTGAGGCAAGTGCACTAATAGTAACTTCTGTCAGTTCACAAGAGATGTATAGTTTAATAAGATGCTGAACACAAAACTGTATCTGAGTTGATCATTCTAAGCAATAGCTTTCCCTCAATTCAAGCTTTGGTTTTCAAGTCAACTCCATATCTAATCTTCTTATACAACTGAAGCTATCTCTAGTGCATAAGTTAAAGCAAACAATCTCCCTTGTGCCTTTCTGGTTTTTCAAATGTCACAATTATCTCTGTCATTATCCAAGTTTGGGGAATTTATTCCAAACTAAATATATCAAGATACATAGTGAAAAATCCTTCTCTTTTAATTATTCTATTTCTTCATACACTGAGTTATGTGCATACATTTTCCCTAAGAATAATAAATGTTAGCATATACATCACCTTTAAGTATCTTTTATACCATTCCCTGTGCTATACACTTGTTGAAAGCATTTTTATAAGACAATCCATGAATTATTTTGAGAAAATGGTTCCAATGACTAAAATTGCAAGCTATGAGATATCTTTTGGTTTAGAGATTTTCTGAATGCATGTTGGTAGTTATAGGACATAAGCCTTAGAAATCATTCCATTTTAATTATGGCATTATTTTCCTGAAACTTATCACCTCTGAGTTAATTTTAAGGTCTGAGTTAAGCCACATCAAGAATTCTGTAAGTCACATAGATTAGACCACTTTAGGTCATCTGCCTACCTCTAAGCCAACTACTGTGCTAGAGCTAATTGTTCACTGAGCTAAATGGCCTACATAAGCCAACTCAGTCATGCTTCCTTGCCCCTACCAGTCCTTTCTACTGAGTATTCCTGCTGCCTTTTATAAATACCTGTAAATGAAGAAGGAGAATTTGAGTCAAACAACTTCCGTAAATTATGATCTGGAAACACAATGTCTGCTGCCTCCACACTTCAGTCTTCATCAACCTGAACTAAGTTTTATTGAATTCAGTGTCTACATAAATCAAAACAGTGAAGTAATAGCCCTTATCTTATCCCTTGAATAAATATTTGTGCAATGTGTGGATGCAACAGGTCTATATTTTAAACTCCTTGAGGAGATAAATTGAGAAGTACAGGAGAGAGATATGTGTTGGCCATGGATGTGCAGATGTGTTTTCAAGACAGCTAATATCTATGGGTTTTACAATTTGTTCTCTCAATGCTCTATCTTCCTTTCTCTCCATTTCAGTGTATGCACTTACCTGCCATAAAATCTGCTATTATATATCTACCTTGAATTATAACATCAAGCAATTAAGATACACAAGGTGCTGAAAGATTTATAAACAAAAGGAAAGAAAATGTATTCTATAAAAAAAAAACAGGATGTAAGTATCTCCTCAGTGAATAATCTGAAGCCTATATTCTGTATATGTACAGAAGAAACTTACACCTATGAGTTGGTATATTCCAGATAGTATGCTTTTCAGGTACTCTGAGGGGTCATTAAAATGGTGAGCCTATTGGGATTTGTATATGGCCAAATGGCAGAAATCATGAAAGAGGATTAAGTTTGAAATAATAATGAATTGGACACACCTGTTAAAACATGTTTAAAGTCAATAAAGGAAATGTTCAAATAATACATTTTAAAAATTCAGTAATTTTTAGCCAGTATACATTGAGTTTGCATCTTATTATATAAAGGATGTTATATTTTATGCACAATGTCTGCTGCCTCCAATAGGAGTTGAGTACATAAATTCTTTATATCTTAAAGCCTGAAGGGGAATCTTATTGTCATGAAGGCAGTAACTGCTTTGTAATCAAAATAGTAGACATCCCAGTTACCATGGAACCTTTATTTTTTATCGTTGACACTATTAGTGGTGTCGCCAGTGCCCAACTTCACTCAGCCACCACTCTCTCTTCCCTCTGGCCATCACCACACTGCCTATGGGTTATGCGCATATATTCTCTGGCTAATGTTTTCACCTTCTTTCATCAGTCCCCTCTCCCCACTGACAGCTGTGTCTGTTCCATGTATCAATGCTTCTGTTTCTATTTTGTTCATCAGTTTATTGTATTCATTAGATTTCACATATAAGTGAGGTTATATGGTATTAATCTTCCTCTAACTGGCTTATTTTGCTTAGTATAATAATCTCCAGTTCCAGTCATGCTGTTGCAAAAGGTAAGATTTTATTCATTTTTATGGTTGTGTATTATTCTATTATGTAAATGTAGCATGACATTTTATTCATTCATCTACTTAAGGGCACATGATCTGTTTCCAGATCTTGGCTATTATAAGTAATGCTGCTATGAACATAGGGGTGCATATATTTTTAACATTAAAAGAACAACTCTTCACATCTTTCTTTTGATCATTCCTTTTGAATGGACATTAGAAGAAAATGTATACTATGAAGTGTCTTGTAAGTCTCTTTGTTTTGCACAAGGTAGACCTCAGCATATGCTAATGATGCTTTTAGGGACAGTGCTCCATTGAGGATGGCCCTGATACTACCATTCCCATAGATGTTTATTTAGTGTCTGTTCTAGGCTAGAATTAGTTTGCAGAGGACATTTAATATGCCACGGGCACACAAAGACTAATGTGATAAAATCTGCTATGAGGAAATTCTGTTTTAGAGGAGAAATAGCTTTCTTGGACAATAGAATATGGTCCCTTACCATATAAAACTAGGAGTAGATACAGTTGAATGTAGAAGCTTGTAGGAACATATTCTTGTGGATGTGAGAGTAATGTTATAGGAGAGATCGCATTTGAGTTATCGCTGTGTCATAAGAATGTGTATGAATTTGCCAGGCTGAGGACAGTTAGAAAGGGGAAGGAAGGCTGTTAAATCAGAAAATAACGCACAGGCGAAACCGGTGTGGCTCAGTGGACAGAGCGTCTGCCTGCGGACTGAAAGGTCGCAGGTTCGATTCTGGTCAAGGACATGTATCTTGGTTGCAGGCACATCCCCAGTGAGGGGTGTGCAGGAGGCAGGTGATCGATGTCTCTCTCCCATCGATGTTTCTAACTCTCTATCCCTCTTCCTTCCTCTCTGTAAAAAATCAATAAAATATATTAAAAAAAGAAAGTAACGCACAAATATCCCTACCCAAAACTTAGAAAGAGCCCTAGATGTTCTCTTGAAAAGCCCAATATCCATATATTGCAAATGTGAAGTATGCAGATTGGAAAGAAAATGTGACCTGCCCCATCTCACAAAATGGTCACTGGCTCTCAACAAATTATTCTTGCCCATCAGTCCATACTGCCTCTGTTGTGCAAAAATAAAAATGTTGTCATATTTAGAATCTCTGGAAAATTCTTATTACCAATCTCGTTCCACGTTATTTGTATGGATCCTCACATTTTTAATCCAGACTGGATGAACAGCTTCAGCATCATCCTCTGATACAGCAGTCTATTTAGCAAAATGGAGTAGTGGGATACACAGGACAGGCACTGTAGGTTGTTTACTTCCCAGCCATTTCTCCAACTGTGTGCCCATCACTCTCAGATCCCTGTAGAAAACTAACTCCTTAAAATTACTCATTCTGATTTAAATATCTAAACATTTAGAACATGTAGAATCTTTTAAAGTGTGAAATATATAAAACATAGCAGAAGAGAAGGCAGGCAAAACCATGGTAGCAGGAATACACCCAGATATGCAGGACTATTGCCATTTATTTATCATATTAATGAAACAAAATTAAAACCAATGGTAATAAAAATCAGTTATGTGAAAGAAAGTTTCTACTTAAAATATGGAAAAGCTGACATATAGTGTATCCTAATACATTTCTTGAATAAATCAATCATGATGCTTAGTACAATGATTTAGGCACTAGAAACACTAATTTTTACTGCAGTTCTGCCAGTTACAAGCAGTGGTACCCAAAATAACCTCTACAATCTCTATTTTCTCATCAGCAAAATGATATATAAATATCTATGTAGGGTGAGTGTAAAAATAAAATAGAGTAATGTAAGTGGAAACACTTTTTGAAACTATGAAATGTTATCCTGATACAAGTTTAAGGTTCGAGGTGCAGATAAACCAAGGCATGTCTAAAGAGGAGGTTTATACCACACTAATGAGCGAGGTTTATTATGGAGGAGGTAGAAAAACCAGGATTAGAGGAGGGGGAGAAGAAGGAGGGACCCGCTGGACTGCCCCCAGACTGGGAGACAGTAACATGTGAGTGGTAACCATGCCTTTTGAGGGAACAGGAAGGGGTTGGGCCACAGGCACTCAGCACGCACTGATTGATGGTTGAATGTCTCAGGATGTCCCAGCAGTAGACACCCGTTACATCATAATTCCGTCCACCAGTTGAGGGGAGGGAGAATCTCTCATTCCAGGCTTTTGGTGATATTAAAAAAAAAAAAATGAGAGTCCAGGCAAGTCAGGAGGTGAAGTTTTGTTTTACGTAGTTACTTCTGGCTGAGAGAGGGTGTAGTTAGCAACATCTACCTAGGGTCTCAAGGATTCTGGTGATGGATCTCTCCCACATTCTGGTTGGTGAATGTCTGCATTCTCTTCTGCAAAAAGAACTGGTGAAACAGCGCAGGAGACAAGGGCCTATGAGCAAGCTTAAAGGAATAGAACCCAGTGGGACTAATGATGGGAGGAGCAATGGGGTAAGTGAAGGAAAAACGGAGTGTTTTCTATGCTAGGCAAGAGTGCAGCAGTCTGGTTTCCCCAAGGGACTGTTTGGTGAAGTCTCCAGAGCGATCCTGTTGATTCACTTGGGAGGTAAAAGCTGGTCCTGGGACTGCCACAGCGTCACTTGTCTGGTTTTGCTCCTTTTCTGGGCCTGGAGGTGAAATACAACCTGAGGGTAAGGTTCTTGAGGAGGACTGAGTCCCCCAGCTGGAAGGTTGGTCCTTGGGAGTCTTGGTCAGCTGGTTCTGGCCTGGGCAGAAACCTGTCAGTGTGTTCCAGAGTAGCTGCCTGAGGAAAGACAGGGATGGAAGATAAGTAGCCAGCAGAGGGTCAGTAGGGAGACGATAATTGTCCCTCCCCACAACTGGTGGGCGGAGGAAAAATATCTATCAATAAGGTATTAATGTTATTCAGACTCATTTTTAAAACTGTGTACTTAGATTTTTTAAGTGCAAATTCCCTTATGTGTAATCTATTTTCATTTTATTTCCAATTATTAAATATTGCTGTATTAAATGCAAGTGCATTTTTCAAAGTGCCCTGGTTAATATCTACAGATATATTTTAAAATATAATTATGTAAAATAGAAGTTAACATAAGTCCGTGGGGCAATAAATAAATTAATTTTGTTACTTATACAATCATCTCAAAAATATATTTTTATTGGCTTGATTGGACTACACAGTGCAACATGATTGACTTGCATTCATGTGGCCTCTATATTTTATTCATCTAAAAACACATTCCATTATTAGAGAAAAACTGAAAGATAATATTTCATATATGGAATTTCATAATGTGCAAAGGACTTTCACATTCACTATTTATCTTAAAAATCACCTTTTATTTTTAGAAGAAAACATACAACATGAATTCTTGGTACTGTTCCTTCGCTTTTATATATGGGAATAATGATGCTGTGAGATGATTTTCCTGTCTGATGTTTTTTCTCCTATACTACAGCTCTCTTTCAATGTTACAGCTTGAGTTAATATCCAGTAGCACATAAAATTAGGACTGTGTTCCCTACCCAATGTCTCAGGTGCCTTACTTTTCTGAAGTTAGGGATTCAGCAATCTCTTGCAAAGAGACTTGACCACCAAGAACAGCCAAATTAATTTATGAGGTTATATGTAAAGCAGGTTTCAAATATGAGAGCACATTTAGTTAATATTTCTTATATTAGCAAAACATCTAAAATAATTTTAACAAGTGATACTTTAATGCAGCTTATAGTGTTTTTTTTTTAATTATATTCAACAGCCCCTATACATATGATATCAAATGCATGTAATTAGCAGGTATTAAAAGATTCTTATAATAAAGTAAAACTGATCAAACATTTCTTAATGAGTCATGTGTTTATGTAACATCTTTCCTCCTTAAATCAAGTCAATTTTAACAACAGTCTCCTTGAGTAGGTTTTTTGCTTTTAATGGAAAATAATAAACCTTAATGGATTTTCCTCTATCTCACAACATTACAGATCCTCATATTATAAATATATGAAACCTGTAATTCCCCCCCCCCAAAAAAAAAGCCTGCTATTTCTATTCAATGTTTTAAGCTTTACCAGTAGACTGCTTTAAAAAGGTAATATTCTACAAGGAGCTCCTGTCTTTAGCATGATATCCTGTGAAGGCTTACCATAATTGAGACAAAATTATACATAAAGAAAAGAAGTGAACAAATTATAATATTTAAGGGAGTGGATATAGTGTTTTTGTTAAATTAGTATTAATTCTCTAAGATTCAAATGCAAATACATCTCTTTTATTGGCGTAATAGAGATCAAGTTATTATAAAACTCTAATATGAAGAATAGATCCAATATGGGGTGCTGGGGAGCAGCCTTGGCCCTGATCCCAACAAACATAAATGCTATGGGCCAGCAGTAGAAGTGTGCAGGGTGCTTTGTGAGACTTTTGTATGGCCTAGAGAGCATCAAGAAGACCATCACGAGTACAAAAACTTGCATGCATGGTAAGAGTTCAGCCTCACAGTCATCTACCATGATGGTTGATCCTAGACATGAACAGTCCAATAATAATCAAGATCCAATTACAACAGGAGGGCCCACATAATTCACACAAGGGACATTCCTAGAGAATCCAGCTCAGACAATCATTGAGACTGTGCTACTGGGTCCCCTAGGACACCTATTACATAGTGCCACCCATGAAAACTTGGAGTCATAGCAGACCTATCTAATGCTTGGAAGCAAACACAAAGAGATAGCCAAAATTGGGAAACAAAGAAGCAAACACCA
>PVJN01026551.1:0-28930 GCA_004026805.1 Lasiurus borealis | reverse complement strand
TAAGAAAAAGCTAAAGGAGTTCATCAACTCCAAACCAGTGTTATATGAAATGCTGAAGGGTACTCTTCTAGAAGAGGAAGAAGAAAGAGGTAAAAGACAAAAAATTATGAACAAATACATATCTATCAACAAGTGAATCTAAAAATTAAGTGAATTAAAAATTTGATCAACAGAATAAACTGGTGAATATAATAGAATCCGGAGCACAGAAAGGGAGTGGACTGTTAATTCTTAGGGGGAAAGGGGTGAAGGGTGTAGAGGGAGAGACTGGACAAAAATCATACACCTATGGATGAGATCAATGGGAGGGAGCTAAGGGCAGAGGGAGGGTTGGAGCTGGGTGGAGGGGTGCTATGGAGGGGAAAAAAGAGAAACAAATGTAATAATCTGAATAATAAAGATTTAATTTAAAAAAAAAGAATATGCTTGGCATAAAGCATAAGCAAATACAGTGGTACCTCAAGATACGAGTGCCCTAACATACGAGATTTTTGAGATACGAGCCATCGAGTGAGTGATTTTTGCTTTGAAATACAAACAACATTTGAGATAGGAGTAATCGCGCAGATCGACCGGCTGCACAGGACCCACCAGTTTACCGAGACTCGAGCGTCTCATAGTTTCCCACGCCTCAAGGTTACGGAACGAATTAAACTCATATCTCCAGGTACCACTGTAGCTCAGCTACTCTGAGTGCTCAGCCTGGTGGGGGCTCAAGGGTTTTATATTTTTCTCCTATAGATTTCAAGGTTTTTCTGCCAGATAAACTAGATTTCAAGGTCTCTCTGTTGCAACTCTTTCTAGAATTTATGAGAATATCTGCTGACTTCATTTTGACAAGTTCTAACTGCCCGTTTTCTCTGCTTCCCCTCCTCCTACCCTGCGGGATATATATCCTGCCTAACAGCCCCCTGACAAGTGATACCATCCAAATGCTTTTGAGGTTTTTGTTATTTGTTCCCCAGACTACATCTGTCCTTGGGTTTAGCTAGCACAAATGGCATTAATTGAGTCTGTGTTCTCTATTTTCTCAGGCCAGGGTGATTTAAACTATGTATTCTCTGGTTAAGAAGGAGAGGTATAAATCATTTGCACTCAAATGTCTTTGGTTGGGAAAGATAAAGTCTTGTAATTCACAAACTGACTGCAAGCTGCTGAAATTGTTTGGCTCCTTGTTTAATTTTCTCCTTGTTCAGTTTCTCCATTCCACTTGCTGGGGAATTTTCCCAGCTTCTTACCATCCTGCACACCTATGAGGACATTCACTGTTAGACCCTGAGAGGCAAACAAGTCTCAGCACTTGAGTGTTTCTGATACACTAGTTTCTGGAAAAGGTCTGTCATCAATTACATTTTTAAGACTTTCTAGCTTTTCATATTATTCACAGTATTTGTGAAGACAATTTTAGCTGTGAGTGACAGAAAACAACTCAAGGGCAGGACAGAAGCCAAGAATCAAAAAGCACTCTTGAATCTCTGTCATTCTCTTCTCAGCATTGTCAGTGTACCTGCTGGCTTCCTTGGGCTTGGTAAAGCCTGGGTTTCCACTTTTTCATTCATAGAGCTGCCCTTGTTCACAGGAAGAGGGGTTTCCTCCTTTGCTGCTGTTGTTATTGTTTTCACTAGCAGAATCTAAATGGTTATATTTTTAAGATTCTTGCTCAATTTCCACATTATTCAGCAGCATTTGGCTTATAAAATCAAGTAGAGTCCATATTTGGAATCTTAAATAACTTGTTTCATTTATTCACCTGTTAAGATTTTTAAAACAAAAACAAAATCCAACCCCTTAAATGCAGTAGCAATAAGTTTGGATTACTTCTTCAACTGGTACTGAGTTTTAGGCAAACAATATTGGATTGCTCAGGTCAACTCCACAGTGCTTACATAGAGGTGACATTTCACCAGTATTAAAGGACATAAAGAAATGAAATGATCCTAACTAGATAGAATGGAGTTTAGGCTTGAGTGGCATTGCTGAGTTAGTTCAAGGTATCCAAACAGCTGAATCAAAAAAAAACAAAAAACAAGTCTCCATTAAAAGCAAGCCTCCTCCCTCTTCTGAACTATAGCCAAGTGAGGAGAGCAAGGAGATGCAGGGAGCAGGAGGGAATAGCCTGAGGAGCTCTGGGCAAAATCTCAGAAAGGATTATTTTTCTTCACATTCAACGATTATGTTTCCAACTTCTCTGTTCCTTTGACACAAGTGGAAAGGCCAAAACTTCTTTGGAAATAGAAGGTGGAATGTTGAAGTAGGAGGGAAACATGTGGAAGGAAAAGAATATACACGCTTCTCAACAAAACATGCCCCAGACCTGGAACATTATTAATCAGGCAAACAACAAGATACCACCTTCATCGCAGAATATAAAACACTGCGAGCTGAAATTATGTGTATATCAGCCCACGTTGAAACCTGTGGCATTTGTAGCATATTATGGGCAATTCGCAGATATTGTACTTCCCTCTTAGTCAACTAAGCAAGTGTCATTCAGAGTTTCAGTCTGAACAAAATGTCTGAGCTAAAATTTGACTTAATGAGGTTAGAGAGTCTCAAAGCAGTTTGCTCTGAGTGAGAAGCAAAACAACGCCTCCGGTCCCCAGGGTGCTCACACTCAGAGCACTGAAGCAGACAGTGAAATCCGCAGTGATGGTTCTCAGGGTTAGAATGACTTAAACAAACTTTATGCCATCCATTGTCTCAGAGAGCCCTATGCACATGTTTTTAGCCCAATTATGGGAAAAACAAGTTGCCTGTTTTTAAATAATATCCCTTTTTGTGGCTGGTAAGCTGCATCTGGGCAGGGCTGCTAATTGGCAATTTTAAAGACACGTGGGGCCAACAAGGTCTCCTGAGCAGTGATCAACAGGCCTGGTGTCTTATGGGAATGGAAACATTGGGAATTAATAGCAGAATGTGTCTATTTTATTATATTTTTAAAGGGATGCATTTAAAAGAGTAAACCACGTAAAGACTCTTTTTGCTCACAAAAAAAGTACAAACTATATTTTAATGTTCTTACATTTAGTATAAAATAAGTTGCAATATATAGATTGTTTGAAATGCTTTTAACCCCACTAAATGATTTGATATGGAACTGCTCAAGGAACTTAAATTCATTAACCTTATCCAATTTGGGGGGTTTTCTTAGACTCAGTTATATTGTTATTTCAGATGTAAGAAGAACTAGATTTATAAGCAGCTTTGATAACAGGATTTCAGCACCACATTGAATACTGATAAAATATTTGCCTACTTACTAACCAATAATCAATTGCAAAAATTACAACTGATGCCCTCTAATGATACTCAGAAGCTTAATTCTTCCTATTAAGGAGTAAAACCCTTGTAGAAAGGACATGGAAGAATAAAGAAAAGCAGAATCCCTTTATCCTGTAAGGGGTCAATAGGGTGCAGATTTGCATTCTTATCCCACAATGCTTCTGGGGTCAGCTTCTCAATAGCAATGCTGCTAAAATATTCTACAGCCTGAACATCATAACATACAGAAAGCTTGTAGAATGGGAGCAGATTGAAGGTATATTATAGATAAAGCATTTATTAATACTAAAATATCTAAAGGAAAATATATGCAAATCTGAGATCACTGTTTATATTATACTGATCTGTTTCCTTTGGGTTTATATCTGTGTAAGTGAGAAATTATAAAATCACATTTAATTTTCATGTTTTAAAACTATAGTTAATTTGCAGGGCTATACCTTTGTATATTTAAGATTTAGAAAGCAAACCTCTTTATAAATTCAGCATTCTGCTTTTGCTACCTTTTCCTTTTTACCAACTAAATGTGGAATATAATTGCTTGTTTTAAGGTTAGAAGAGTCCAAGTTGAAATTGAGCAATTTCTAACATAACTAAATTACTGAGTTAATGTACCCATGAACAATATTTGGAGGAGACTGTATCTGATAAAAATATTTCAGTAGTCTCCACCTTTAAAGAGCTTCAGGAAAATTCACAGTTGTCCTAGAGTTAAGCAATTCGTTCGCCTGGGTGCATGGAATTGAATAAGAAGATCTGTGAAGAATTCCTTTGAGCTCTTGAGTCTAGAAAAACTCAGCATTAGAAGCAAGCCATGAATTTCGCACTTCTATTGGGAATCACATAGAGCAGCCTATTCTTATTCAGAATCTGGCTTTCTCCTCACCACGGGGACATCTCTATTACAGCCAGCAGCTCTCTAAGACCTGTTAATAAATGAACACTTGATGAGCAACTGCTACATACGCAAGGCATAGTGTTAGATGCTGAAGGGTGGACACAGGTCTCATCCTGAAAGTATAAATAATGGGAGAGGATTAATAAATACCTATTTTCTTGTTTGCTACATGAAGAAAAAAAAACTATACAAAAGATACCAGAGACATAAAACAAGCAAATTTATTTTTTTTAAATACATTTTTATTGATTTCAGAGAGGAAGAGGGAGGAAAAGATAGGTAGAAACATCAATGGTGAGAGAGAATAATTGATCAGCTGCTTCCTGCACGTCCCCTACTGGGGATCAAGCCTGAAACTCAGACATGTGCCCTGACTGGGAATTGAATTGTAACCTCCTGGTTCATTGGTTGACGCTCAGTCATCCCAGCCACACCAGCCAGGCTCTTTTGTATACAAATATACATTTTATACAAATACACAATCCTCTTGTCTACCATAGAAGACAGTTGAGTGGAACTACAAAAGTAAACATAGCCACACAGAACACACATGTATGTATACACACACACACACAGAGGCATGTATACAAAACTCAAAAAGAAGGCCTATGGGGTCAAATTAAAATTATCTTTCTCCTTGCCATATTTTGTAAACATTCAAAATTGAGTGGTTTTTACTTAGAATTAGAAAAATAGTTATTAAAATATAAAGTAAACTTAAATCTGGACTTTAATTTTTGTTCTTATTTTTTATTCTCATTTAGCTTCAAAAAATCTAAAAGCACATTTCTAATCCAGAAATCAAATGAAAAATGTAACTAGTGGAATAAATCCTGCATTTTGGACAGCATGTTTAATCTACCATATTAACACAATGAAGGAAGAACAGAAAATAATGTTACAATTTGTATTCTAGTCTAAAATCTTTCTGGGCTTCCAGACACTGGTGATGAGTGTTTTAAATGCACAAATGAACCAAATTTTAACATAAAATCAGTGTTTCTATCACAAATAAAACCAGCTGTGTTTAGAATTTATGTCTTGATATTTTAAAAAACCCAACACATTGAAATGCACCATAGAAGCTAATTACTTTCAAAACTCTTCCTGTGGCCAGTAACAGAGAAAATTTTGTAAATGAAGCCAGTTTTATTTACTCTATTGTATTACTCAATAAGCCTTTAAATTATTCAGTCACTATGGTGAATATTGGGAATTAAATATTAATTAATAAGAAAAGACAAGCAATATGTTTTTTTAAGTGTGTGAAATACTTGATGAAACATTTCAAAAAATTTTTCCAAATGGTCAATATGCAAATGAATAGGTGGTCAGCATCATTACTAATTAGAGAAATATAAATTAAAACTGCATTATATATCTACCCACATGACTAAAATTATAAGACCAGCCAATCCAAGTCTTGGTGAGCATGTGAAGCAACTTCAATGGTGGGAGAGTAGAATGCTAAACCACCTTGGAAAATGATTAGGCAATTTCTAACAAAGCAAAACATATGCCTACATTATGACACAGCAATTCCACCCCTAGGTACACACGCAAGAGAAATGAGTGCATGTGTCCCCAAAAAGACATGTAGAAAAATGTTAAGATCAGCTTTATTTATACTAGATCGAAACTGGAACCATTTTAAACAGAAAAATAATAAATTCATACAATGGAATACTAAATAACAATAAGAACAACCAAATGATACAATAACACAAATGAACCTCAAAAATATTTTGTTGAAGAAGAGAGAGAAAACAAAATTATGTTGAGCAGAAAGAGTACGCACTGAGTGATT
Organism: Lasiurus borealis; assembly: GCA_004026805.1. Classification (NCBI taxonomy): domain Eukaryota; kingdom Metazoa; phylum Chordata; class Mammalia; order Chiroptera; family Vespertilionidae; genus Lasiurus; species Lasiurus borealis. The sequence continues at coordinate 22,943 of PVJN01026551.1, read as the reverse complement.
CCTTTTATATGAAGTTTGAGAACAGGCAAAACTGCCCTAGTGGGTTTGGCTCAGCTGTTAGAGCATCAGCTTGCACACTGAAGGGTACTGGGTTTGATTCCAATCAATGGCACCTACCTTGGTTGAAGGTTGATCCCTGGCCCCAATCGGGACTTGTGCAGGAGGCAACCAATCTATGTGTCTCTCACCTCTCTCTCTCTCTCTCTCTCTCTCTCTCTCTCTCTCTCTCTCAAACTCCCCCCACTCTCTCCCTTCCACTGTCTCTAAAAATCAATGGGGAAAAAATATCCTCGGGTGGTTACCTGGGGCAGGAGCAGGGGCATTTATTGACTATTGACTGAGAAGGAGCAGAGAGGACTTTCTGAGATGATGTAAATGTTCTCCACCTTGGTGAAGGTAGGGGTTATATGAGTGCATCCATAAGTAGAAAGTAACTGAACTGTACATTCCCAAGTGTGTGTACCTTAGCACATGACAATTAAAAAAAAAATAACATGATTAGATCTCTACCCTTATCCTATATAATAAAAGGCTAATATGCAAATAGACTGAATAGGAGAACAACGGAACAACCAGTTGCTATGACATGCGCTGACCACCAGGGGGGTGCATGGAACTATGGTGGTGGGTGTTGACAGCAGACAGCAGAGCGCAGAACATGATGGCTGCCAGCTGCAGAGGGATAGTGGAGCAGGTGAGTGGGGCACCAGACGAAGGCAGGGTGCTGGTTGCTGTCATCTGGGTGGTTACTGTAAATTCTTTGCTCCCACGCTCCACAGTCCCATCCAATGTGCACACCTGCTACCGTCAGTGTGTAGGAGTGGCAGCGGCAGGAGCAGGACTGCCGGCAGACAGGGAACTGGGTGTGGCAGGAGGGGCTTCGGTAGGAGGGGACTGGGCAGGGGAGCAGAGGATGAACTGAGACCTGCCACTGTCACACTGCAGCCTCGTGGCTCACAGTTCCTTTCAACATGCACAAATTCGTGCACTAAGCCCCTAGTGAAGTTATAATAGGAGAGAACTGATAGTAATATAATATGATAAAAGTAACAACATACTTAGTGAACAGCGTCCATGGACTTTACAGGAGGAATCAAAGAATTCTTTCTGGGGAAAGCTCAAAAGTGCCGGGGCTGACCAGCAGACTCTGAGTGACAGATGAACAGATTACTCCAACACAGGTTTCTGTGAAAGAGAGGGCTAAGGGACTCTTTTTTTTTAAAAATTAAATCTTTATTATTCAGATTATTACATTTGTTTCTCTTTTTTGCCCTCCATAGCACCCCTCCACCCAGATCCCACCCTTCCCTCTGCCCTTATCTCCCTCCTATTGACCTCATCCGTAGGTGTATGATTTTTGCCAGTCTCTTCCTGTACACCCCTCACCCCTTTCCCCCTGAGATTTATCAGTCCACTCCCTTTCTGTGCTCCTGATTCTATTATATTCACCAGTTTATTCTGTTGATCAAATTTTTAATTCACTTAAATTTAGATTCACTTGATAGATATGTATTTGTTGTTCATAATTTTTTGGCTTTTACCTTTTTCTTCTTCCTCTTCTAAAAGAGTACCCTTCAGCATTTCATAAAATACTGGTTTGGAGTTGATGAACTCCTTTAGCTTTTTCTTATCTGTGAAGCTCTTTATCTGCCCTTCAATTCTGAATGACAGCTTTGCTGGATAGATTATTCTTGGTTGTAGGTTCTTGCTATTCATCACGTTGAATATTTATTGCCACTCCCGTTTGGCCTGTATCCTTTCTGTTGAGAAATCAGCTGACAGTCGTATGGGTGCTCCCTTGTAGGAAATGAACTGTTTTTCTCTTGCTGCTTTTAATATTCTCTCTTTGTCTTTTGCTCTTGGTATTTTAATGATGATGTGTCTTGGTGTGGTCCTCTTTGGATTCCTTTTATATGGGGTTCTGTGTGCTTCCTGGACTTGTAAGTTTATTTCTTTCACTAGATGTGGGAAGTTTTCAGTCATTATTTCTTTAAATAGGTTTTCAGTATCTTGCTCTCTCTCTTCTTCTGGCACCCCCACAAGTCTGATGTTGGTAGGCTTGAAGCTGTCCCAGAGGCTCCTTACATTATCTTCACATTTTTGAATTCTTGCTTTTCCCGTTGAATGTTTTCTGCTTCTTTATATTTCAAATTTTTTACTTGATTCTTGCTTTTCTCTAGTCTGCTGTTAGACTCTGTATAATATTTTTTATTTCAGTCAGTGTATGTTTAATTTCTAGTTGGTCCTTTTTCATCTCTAGGGGACCTTTTCCATCTCTAGTTGGATCTTTTGAATTTCTAGTTGGTCTTTTTCCATCTCCTCTTGGCTCTCGCTAACTTTATCCAACTTTTCTAGGATATTCTTGAAAAATCTTATAAGCGTGGTTTTGAACTCTATATCCAGTCATTTGTTTTCCTCCATTTCTTTTGTTTGTGATACCTTCCCTTGTCTCAGCATTTTCACTATGCTTGGAGAACTTCTGTGTTGGATTCAGCCTTATGATACCAGACTTGCAAAACCGAAGAAGCCTCTCTGTTGAGCTTAGAATGGGTGGAGTCTCAGGGCTTAAGGGACTGCCTTGCCTTCCAGATAGTCCCGCCCTCCATGGCCCATGAGTCTCATGTGACTGGGTAATCACTGCAGCGGTCCCTGTGCGTGCACACCTGCAGTGCCTCTAGACAGCTGCCTTTCTGGCTCCCCTGCGCTCCAGGACCACACGAGTCTAGGTCCCCAGGGTTTCACCCGAAACAGGGGCTTAGTGGAGTCAGAAATGGCACAGTTGGGAGGGTCTGTCTCCCACCCATTCGCGAAAGCCAGCGGCACAATCAGCAATCTCTCCTCTGCGCAGTGCTGTGCACGCCACTAGACCTCTGATCTTTTGCGACTCCCCTAAACTTCCGTGTACCTCTCCCTTTTCACAGTCCAAACTACCCCCCGTATGAGTTTTGGCTGGATCTGGGGTTTAGTGTTGTAAGATAAGGGGTTCAATGCCTTTGAGAGTCTCTGTTTCCTTACTGCCAGAGAAAACCAGCCAGGTACTCTGGCACCCATTCTCTCCACGCGTGCGACTACATACCTCAGCTTTTTGCAGCTCTTCTGGGTCTCCATGAGCCCCTCTCTTTCCCTCTAGTTGTATAATTTCCACTCAGCCAGCTTTCCTGTCGTTCTGGATGATGTCCGTTCTGTCTTTTAGTTGTAGTTTTGAAATTGTTGTGCGAGGCAGCAGTGTAGGTGTTTACCTATGCTGCCATCTTGGATTCTCTAAGGGACTCTTTTACTTTAGTTGTGAAAGCAGTCCTGTTCACCTGCCTCCTTGGCTTTTTATTGTAACAACAGCTTGAACTCAAATTAACCTCTAGATACAATCAGCAGGATAAGTATCCTTGAGAAAATATATGCTTCTACAAGGTCGGGTCTTAAAAACTAAACATAGAGATTCTAGCAAAACACTCCAGGGGATCGGACTTGTTTGGAAAAGACAGGGTAGGGGCTGCCGCCTTCATGCTTCTCTACACAAAGGCACCAGAAGCAAGTATGGAACTAGTGTTTGATTATGAACTTTTAGCCCAGGGAAGTCTCTCTCAGGGATATCACCATTTTCCTACCTACTGGCATATTAGGATCATTTTTAAAATATATATATATACTTGTATATTCTTCCCAAACAATCTGCCATAGGCATTGGAGGCACTGTTTGCTTTGTATTTCATTTGTCATGTCCTGTCACATAGTTCATCCTACTCTAACATGTCCTTTGGATCTGAGTGCCCCTTACACTGGGGTGCTGAAGCAAGCACAGAAATAAGTTGAGCAAAATTCTGGCTTTCAGAGAGTTTGTAATTTTTTTAAATACTTCTTATATGTATTTCTATTGCATTTCTACTCATATTATCTAAAACCAGTTATCTGCCAAAACCGGTTTGGCTCAGTGGATAGAGCATCCGTCTACAGACTGAAAGGTCCCAGGTTCGATTCTGGTCAAGGGCATGTACCTTGGTTGCGGGCACATCCCCAGTAGGCAGGAGGCAGCTGATCTATGTCTCTCATCGATGTTTCGAACTCTCTATTCCTCTCCTTTCATCTCAGTAAAAATTAATAAAATATATTTAAAAATAAGTAAATAAAACCAATTATCTTTCCTGAAAAACCTGGACAAGTCGTAGGAGAATCCGACCTCGTATCCCTGCTTCCCAGCCCCAATTGCCCTGTTCTATCAGATTCCTTTGTTTGATGTTATGGATCCTTCAGTGGCTTCCCAGGGCTAAAGCACCACGTGTGAACTTTGGTGTGGCTTATAAAGCCCTCTATAACCATTACTCCAGGAAAGGTAACATCCACTAGGTAGTAATGTTACTGTGAAGACACATGAGAAAATGACAATTCTTAGTTTGCATTTCCTTCAAAACTTTTATTTTAAAGGAGAAATTTGAGCTGATTTTTTTAAATGAGTTATATCACTTCTAGATATGATACATGCTGGTGTCTATATAGAAACCTGCTCTATCTAGTCTGAATGTGGCCCTTTCTTCATTCAAAAGTCATTTACTGATCGTTTTATCTGTTTTATCTGAGAGGAAATGTAGAAATATAAGACCACTCTACTTTCAAAGAAAAGACCAACATCAATCTAAAGATCATACTTTTTCTTTTATAACTTCATAAAATCCTTCTCCCCTACAGGAGTAAGCACATAATTTCCCAAAGAGGATGTATTAAATGGGATGTTTGAGGGGATTCTCTCCCTTTACAAAATGTTTAAAAAATAAAGAAAGCAAAAATTTGAAATGTTGATCTATTTCTCTTACCCCATGGGCCTTTGAGGGTAAATATTTCCTTCTTTTATTATGTTCATTTTTATAATCATCCATGCCATCAGATTAAATATAAAACCATTTTCAAGAGCACAACATCACTATTTAAAAACAAGAAATTGCCATCATAAGCAAAAACAACCTCTTATGTAAATGTTAGTATCTTTTAAAATATTATAATCTGATTTTTCTTTTGCTAGGAACCATCACACAAGTGTTTTTTTATTAGCATTTAAAAATGGGTAATATAGTCTACTAGAGAAACAAAAATACAATTACCAGGTTTGTTTTTTTTGTTATGTTTTTTTTTTTTTAATATCATCTGGCTGATCATTTTTATACATTTGCCACTGACGTTTTACATCTTATTTTTCTACTCTACATTCCAGGCACAGCCTTCTGGCAACACGATGTTTTCAAGCACAGATTTGATATGCATAAGCCATCAGTTTTCCTGGTGATTCATAATCTGTAATTTTAGAAAGATTCATTTCTTTATCACTTGTCTCACTTCCATAAAAGATCTTTGCTAGTATTTTCTGAAGTTCTTTTGGAAACAAAATCCTCTCTAAAAGATCTCCAGTCTGTGAAAATGACAAACTCATTTAAGTAATCAGTTCAAAACAACATTTCTGTTTATGGTAAGAACGTTTAGCTGATATTTAAAGTGGCTTAAAGAACCTCAACCAGTGAATACGAAATTAAGTGCAATTGTCTCTGCTGGGAGGGCATGGAGGCTGCAGGGAAACTGGCAACTCAGAAGGGGTGGGTGCCTTGCTGCAAGGAGGAGAGGTGAATGAGGAGCAGCTTGTGAGCCCTGCAGCCTATGCTTACTAACTGGATTCCCAAGCTTTCCTTTTCCTCTCCTTGGGTAGCCCACTTAGCTAGGCCATTATGGATCATTCCAAGGCTCCTTGATCTTTCCCAAAAGTCAAATATACAACTTCATACCGAGGAGGACATTAGTTGGCACCAAAGCCAGAGCTTTAAAAGCCTGGAAAACTCAAAAGCTAAAGATCAGTACAAGTTGACTCATTTTGGCTAATGTTTTGAATGTTCACTTCACTGCTGTATTTGAGAGAAATGCCCCTGGTGGTGTGATGGGGTAAAAGGGAACTGCGGGAGCCTCAGGCAGGCTATCCCCAAGCAGTACAGGTTGGATACAGAGAGTTCCTTAAATACCCCAGGGAAAGTTTTGAATTTACTGGTGCTGTCCAAAGGAGTTCTGCCCCAAATATTCTGACTCGCTCAGGAGGGCACCAATTCTGGGGCCTTGGGAGCATCGTAGTTCAGAGAGGAGGCTGACCCAGGCTGCTCTGACATTGGAACCATCTACCTCAGCTTGCCCTCCTTCCAGACCCAAGCTTCCACCTTCAGGAATTCAGGGCAGTGATGAATCCTGAGGGGGCATCTCCTAGGGTGGACATGTAAGGCCTGCTCTTGGGGATCATCTCCATGGAAGGTTTCCTTGTGCAGAGCAGGTCTGCATACCAGTGAGTCACACTAGCAAGGACAACAACTTTTCCTGTTCCTTTCATGGGGCAGTACATTGGGTAACAGCAATCTTTCTCAACTGTTCCTCCACATTTTGAAAACCACAGCCATCTTTTTGCCTCACTCCCATTTACTGAAAAACTTTAATGGGTGGCTAGCATAGATGTAAATTACTCTGTCCCTTATTCCACATTCTTCATCAAATCCAACAATGCCTCATTACGGGTTGAAATGTTTATTCAGAGCTGGTGAAAAATTCCAGCTGGTTGGACAGCCGGAGGGCTTTTTTCATGGTAATGAGAAACGAACATTGAGTTCTGACCGGAAGAAGCCATGAATTGCCTTGAAACAGGCACTGTAGGCACCCGTTTTGGGGAGAATCTGAAGCCCTAGTTCAGGTTAAAATGAACCAGAAATGCACTGGCTCTGGGCTGTGCGCAAGTTTAGATTGAGTGCCCTCATTAGCAGGTAAAAATAGAATTACCTGGATAATACTGTGATGCTCTGAGATAAAGTGGGGAATAAGTCTGGGTGACTGCGGTTTCTTCTGGAATCCTTCTGAGAACAAGATGTTTATGAAGTCCTAGATATACAACATAATGAATGAAGATAAATGATATGTCAAATTGTACCCTACATTGAAAAGATAAACATGGATTTGGGATTTTGCAAAAAATAAAGAAAAGAAAGAAAAGAAATAAACTGGGAGAGAAAGGAGTTTGAGTCCTAGAGGAGGAAAGTGGCTTAACCTCTTTCCTTTGTTCCCTCAGCCATATCAGTGAAAGTAAACCAAGGCTGCTGTGGGTATTTACATTCTTTTAGAACCTTCACAGTTGCACTCTCATCTCTAGCTTACTGGCAATATCTTCAAAAATTATCAGTTTTCTCTTTCCCTTCTTCATGTGCAAATATTATTCTTGAAAATACAGGGGGAAACACACTTAAAAACATCTTCTCCTGATTCTTGCCAACTTTTCCCATTTTCCTTCACAACAAGAGACCTGACTTCTCTCCTAATTGACAACGGGGAAGCAATGTGTTCAAGGGATAAAGGAAAAATGAGTTTGCTGCTCCACCTTCCAAAAAGTTTTCTAATACTATGGTGTACAATTGCTTGGTGTCTCATTCTTTGATGTTTCAAGGAGGCCAAAACAAAATCTAGACCAACTCCCACCTCCCAAACCCTAAATTAATATAGCAGACAATGTGGAGGGAAGCTATTCTCCATATCCGTTATTGTTTGGAGGCACTATATGGTCCCTAAATTCTGATTGATAGGGTGTCTGTTTAAAAAGACACTCTATATCAGTGAGCTGGGAGGAGAGAAGACCAGGAAATGTTCATTATGATACCTGGCCATTCAAAGCCCTATCAGTCCAAACTGTTAGATAAGGGAAGGAGAGAACACAATTGGCTGAAATCTTAGGTCTCTGTATGAGATTTAACCTTTAGGATTAATTAGTTCTGTCTCAAGTAGAAGTCATTTCTTATCTATAAGAAAATATATCAGCATCACAGATGTAGGTAACATGAGAGCCAAGACCATTTAATGAGTGAAATTTGGCAAAAGAGCCTACAACCCTTCCTTCAAAGCAAAGCCTTTCCCCACCTCATCCTTGTTCAGCCTTCTCTCCCTTACTATCATCAGAACAATCAACTGATTTGTCATAGTAAATATAGTAAGATACTGTCCAAAGAGGAGAAAGCTTTTGGTGCTTGTCTTTGGGAGTCTCATTTAGAGAGCTGACCTTTCTTCTCTGAGCTCCTGAAATGCCTGAGGTATGAAGGTCTAATTAATCAGCCTTTCAAAGCCTCTATAAGCAGGCCATCACCAAAGATGTTATTCAGAACCATACGTGTACATCTCAAAGGCCAGGATTGATTCATCAAAGATAGGCCAACCACAAGACTGCAGAGTCTCAACATAGAATACGATGTAAGACAGGCTCAAGCAATACAAGATAGTCTAGGTCCCCTACACCTGTGAAAGTAAAGAAACCAAAGCATAATCCTTGGTCGAGGGCAGAAAGATGAGGGATACAAAAATGCAAGGCCAACTATTAACCCAGACCTAAGTAAGACAACTGAGCATTTCCACATTCTCTCACCTTTAAGTCTTGACATATATTGTTTCCTCTCTCTATACTAAACTTTTCTCCATGGTGAACTCTTATCTCTCCTTTTATGTCCAGCCCAGTACCACCTCCCCTGTAAGATTCCTTGTGGTGTATCATTGACCTTAACAATTAATTTCTCTGGGAATCTTTGATATAGGCATTAGTTGTATTTGTTTCTAGCCTCAAAGAGTCTTGGTTGCTTGGCACTAAGAATTACAAGTAGCCTACCACCACTGTGATCAGACCTGGCTTTGGAGAAAAAGTGTCCCTGGGATAGCTCCTCCCTCACTGACCAGCAACAGGATGGGTAAAACTAGTACTCAGCACTTATATTTTCAGCTTTCTCACCTGTACATTGAGAACAATAAAAAAAGTTAACTATATAAATAAGGATAATTATGAATAAAATGAAGTAAGGAATGTAAAGCACTCACCACTTTACCCAGTAAATAATAAAAACTGTAAATATATGTCATGACAAAAACATCATTATTATCACCATCTATACTAATAAAAAGGTAATATGCTAATTAGACCAGGAGACCTTCGGGACATCCTTCTGAACCAAGCCCTGGTGGTGGGGCCAAGGCAGAGGCAGTTAGGGGCAATCAGGCTAGCAGGAGGGGAGGGCAGTTGGGGATGATCAGGCTGGCAGGGGGATTAGTTGGGGGTGAGCAGGCTGGTGTGGGGGGCAGTTGGGGGCAAGAAGGCCAGTTCGAGTGGCAATTGGGGGCGAGCAAACCGACAGTGAGTTAGGGGTGATTAGACAGGTAGACAGGCAGGTGAGCGGTTAGGAGCCAGCAGTCCTGGATTTTGAAGGATGTCCTACTTTCCTAAACTGGCAATAAGACATCCCCCAAGGGGGGTCCCAGATTGGAGAGGGTGCAGGCAAGACTAAGGGACCCCACTACCCATGCATAAATTTCATGCACCAGGCCACTAGTTGTCATTATAAACATAATACTTCATATATTTATAGTACTCTATAAATAAGTAAAATGTCTTACTTTAGGGTTTCTCACAGATTATTTATTTCATAAAAATTTACTATCATTAGAGTTGAATTGAAAACCCCCCAAATCAAGTTAACAAAAATGGAAACTGCACTAATAACAATATTTTTAAAGGAGTGTGGTTTTGTCCTTTGTAAAGTCACGGGCTAAGCAAAGGCATGTAAACATACACATCTTTTTTATTTTATTTATTTATTTTTTTAAAATACATTTTATTGATTTTTTACAGGGAGGAAGGGAGAGGGATAGAGAGTTAGAAACATCGATGAGAGAGGGACATCGATCAGCTGTCTCCTGCATGCCCCTACTGGGAATGTGCCCGAAACCAAGATACATGCCCTTGACTGGAATCGAACCTGAGACCTTTCAGTTCGGAAGCTGGCGCTCTATCCACTGAGCCAAACCAGTTTCAGCAACATACACATTTTTTTAATGGAAGTCCAGTTGGGGAAAAAATAGATAATCACACATTTGTAATTAGCATAATTTCCTCAAACACATAGCAATGTATTCAGTCTTTATAGTAACTTTGGGGTTTAAAAGAAATTTATTCTTAAGAACAAGTTAAATATGTTCCCAGTACTTGTCTCAAACTAATAGTTTGCTTGGCAAACTATTATTTTCTTTATTCTTGCAGGTTGCCTTTATTTAAATGATCTTCTAGTACTGTCAAATAATAAAAATCTAAGTGATGGAGTATGACTATATTACACTATGTATCAGGTTAAATAATTAAGAATTAATCTTCTCAATATTTTATATCTCATACTATCATCAATCAAGTTTGACACTCCTCTTAAATTAAGACTCTTTTATAGAATTCTCTTCCCTTTTAATTAAACTCTCGGATAGTGATACTACTTTATTTAATACTCATAAACTGTACTATAAATTCCAAAAAAATTCATTAATTGCAATAAAAGTTTATAAATATGACAGCACATCTGAAGTAGATAGGATTTAAATTTACAAAACCATAAGAAAAATAGCAGAAAAGAGGAATTTTCATTAGACCCAGAAAACAATTTTTAAATTATTATCACAGCTATGTTAGGAAAAGGCATAAAAATGGTACATTGCTATGATGTACTTTTTTGTTTATTATCAAGAAGATCAGATATTTATTTCTTGTTATTTTGATATATTGTCACAGCTAAATAAATAGTGGGGGAACTTCATTTGTAGAGGAATGAAACTGAAAGGGTTTGAGTAAGTTCCCAATAGGTGGGGGAAGCTAATATTTGAATGCAGGTGTGCCTTGCTTTTACGCTCTTTACTCTTCAGTTAACTTAGAAAAAATTATCATAGGTATTACCTATGGGTTGCAACTATTTTCAAAGCACTAGAATACAACTAGAAGCCTTAAACCTAACACTAGACCTATTATTAATTTTATTTCTGATGGCTAAAGAGAGAACAAAAGTTTGCAGTGTTTCCATGTCATCTTTAGCAAATTATGTGGTATTATGAGGCAGGTATAACATTGCATGATGAATCAGAAATCAGAACCCTGAGATCCAAACTCTGCTTTTAATTATTTGGCTTTAGTCACCAAAATAAAATGAGTTTGACCCGATCCTGACCAAGATACCATCCAATGCTATAGAGTGCCTTAGTGGGTAGAAATTCCAATTTCTAATAAAAGAGTAATATGCAAATTGACCATCACTCCAAGTCGCAAGATGGCCGCCCCCATGTGGTCAAAGATGGCTGCCCCATGTGGACACAAGATGGCTAGGCAAGGAAGGGCAGTTGTGAGCAGTTGGGGTAGACCAGGCCAGCAGAGGAGGGCAGTTAGGAGAGACTAGGTCTGCAGGGGAGGGCAGTTGTGGGTGATCAGGACAGCAGGGAAGGAAGTTAGGGGTGACCAGGCCAGTAGAAGAGAATAGTTAGGGGAGACCAGGACTGCAGGGGAGGGTAGTTAGGGGTCATCAGGTCGGCAGAGGAGGGTAGTTGCGGAAGACCCCCTCTGCAGAGGAGGGCAGTTGTGGGGGCTAGGCCTGTAGGGGAGGGCAGTGAAGGGGGCCAGGTCTACAGGAAAGGGTAGTTAGATGTGACCAGGCCAGCAGGGGTGGGTAGTTAGGAGTGATTAGGAGCAGTTAGGCATTGATCAGGCTGGCAGTTGAGTAGTTAGGGGATGATCAGGCTGGCAGGCAGAAAAGGTTAGGGGCAATCAGGCAGAGGCAGGTGAGTGGTTTGGAGCCAGCAGTCCTGAATTGTGAGAGGAATGTCCAACCACAAGTTTAGGCCTGATCCCACATAAACAGGCAGTTGGACATCTCTCAAGGGGTCCCAGATTGGAGAGGGTGCAGTCTGAGCTGAGGGACACCCTCCAGCCCCATGCATGAATTTCATGCACTGGGCCTTTAGTCATTAATAGAAATGTTCAGTTTAAACTGCAGCATAAACCAACTTGAACTTTATGAGATGCAAAAGCACCAAGATCAAATTATGTCCTTAAAAAAATAATTACATGCAGCTAAAATCTAACAAAGATTAGTAATATGGATTAAACTGTGTTCCTTCAAAATTCATAAGTCGAAGTTCTAACCCCAGTATCTTAGACTGTAACTGTATTTGGAGATAGATAGAGCCTTTAAAGAAATGATAAAGTTAGATCATTAGGGTGGGCTCTAATCCAGTATGACTGGTGACAGTATGAGAAGAGATTATTAGGACACAGATAGGAACAGGGGGAAAAAAAACCTTGTGAAGAGACAGGGAGAAGCCCTGTGGTATGTGAACCTATGAAACGGGAGTTCACAGATTCAATTCTGGTTGGAGAACATGCATGGGTTGCAGGCTTGGTATCCAGTGTAGGGCGTACAGAAGGCAGCTGATCAGTAATTCTCTCTCATCATTGATGTTTCTATCTCTCTCCTTTCAATAAAAATATACAAGAGAGAGAGAGAGAGAGAATGTGTGTGTGTGTGTGTGTGTGTGTGTGTGTGTGTGTGTGTGTGTGTGTGAGAGAGAGAGAGAGAGAGAGAGAGAGAGAGAGAGAGAGAGAGAGAGAGAGAGAAAGATAGCTATCTTCAAGCCGAGGAGAGAAGCCTCTGAAGAAATAGCCCTGATGACACCTTGATCTCAGCCTTCTAGACCCCAGAACTGTAAGAAAATAAATTTCTGCTTTGTAAGCCACTGAGCCTGTGTTACTTTGCCATGGCAGTCTTAGCAAACTAATTTCATTGGCTCTTCTCTGGCAACTTTATAATCGAAGAAGATTAATGCATATAAATGTAAATGCTAGGTGTCAAAGGTACATTCGGTACCTAATAAAATATGAAGATCTGAGACTTTGCCAGAGGTCACATCTTCTCCATAACATTAAAGAAAGCTCTCTCAAGATAGATAGCACGCTCTACACAAAAGCCCCATAGTGAGTGTCACAGTAAGTCTCAGCCTGTGCTGCACCAGCGCAGCCAGGAGAAATGGAAGCAGTGTATACCAGCATGGGAAAATCAAAGCCATGCAGAAGGCAGTAGCCTATCAAGAAACGTGGAAGTGATACTGTTGTAGTAAGCTAGAAAGGAGTAAAAAAGGAGACCAAATACCACTTGCTCAGCTTTGCCAAAAGCTGCATTTAATACTCCAAGTCTGTTTCCTGCTCATTGATGGGGAAAGGGACTGGACAAAGACAGTTTAGATACATGCTCAGTAAGGTCTGAGTGACAGGGGAATGTACTTGACCATCAATCACACCTGGGAGCAAGCCAATGACCAGGATGGGCAGGCCAGAAATCTAAATATAAAAACTTCCAAACAAAGCAAGTTTACTCTCTCTCTCTTTTGGCACTCCAGGTCTGGCACTCTTGGGACTTCTGCTACAGATGGCTACGCTGTGCCCACATGAATAGGACCATGTAGGACTCCACACATGGACTAATAGACTTTAATCTGGCCTGAATGCTGAACAATACTTGGCTGCAAAATGGAACAGAAACTCTGGACACTGGCCCTGCTTCTGGCTCTGCTGAATTCCCAGCTGTCCCTCTTCCAGGACTGGCCTAAGTGGCAGGGGCTTTGGAACTGAGAAATATAACTTTACACAAATAAAGCCTTCTTCTATATTCCATCCTCCCATGCAAGTCTTAGGAAATACACTTTCTGAAGATTTCATAAAAGTCTCATTCTCACTCAGGTCTGGAAAGTTTGGCCCATTAATTCCTCCAGCATCAGAAATGTGTTCATAGTAAGTGGAAGACCTGCATGCAATCACCAAATACACCAGCCACATAAAGGGAGTGGACTTTCCAGAACCTTAATTCTAAACTAATTACTTTTATACTAAAGATCGGTTGTACAAAGATTTGTGCAATAGACCTTCTTTCCCCTGGCTGCTGGCACCATTTTTCCTCCAGCATCTGGGACCCAGGCCTTTGCTCTGGCTGCTGCCTTCTGTCTTCACTCCAGCCAGAGCCTTCAGTCTTTGCTCCAGCAGGAGCACTGCTCCTATAGCTCCCTCTGCCTCCCCCTAACCTCCTCCTCATAGCAGGCGTCCTGCTCTGCACCTGCATGTATGTTGCCCAGAGGCCTGAAGAGGCTGGGGAGCAAGGTTGCATCCATCTTTATTGGGTTAATTTGTATACTCACTTCTGATTGGCTGGTGGATGTTGTGAAGTGACAGCCAATTTGCATATTTCTCTTTTATTAGTGTAGATTATTTCCCCTGTAAATGGCAGCTTCATTCTCCTTATGACAGCAGCATTAATTAAGGCAAATAAATTCTCATTTTTTCCCTTCTTTGATTTCTCACTGCATAGTTTATACTTCTTAGGGAACTTAAATGCCACCTTGCCTTTAGATAATTTATACACTTATCCCAACAGGAAATAAGAATTATGCTTATTCCTTGAGACTTTGCCAGAGGTCACATCTTCTCCATAACATTAAAGAAAGCTCTCTCAAGATAGATAGCACACTCTGCACAAAAGCCCCATAGTGAGTGTCACAGTGAGGAGGAAGAAAAAGGTAAAGATAAAAATTATGAACAACAAATACATATCTATCAACAAGTGAATCTAAAAATTAAGTGAATTAAATATCTGATCAACAGAATAAATTGGTGAATATACTAGAATTAGAGGCATAGAAAGGGAGTGGACTGACAATCCTCATGGGGAAAGGGATGAGGGGGGTACAGGGAGAGACTGGACAAAAATCATACACCTATAGATGAGGACAATGTGGGGGAAGTACGGGTAGAGGGAGGAGTGGGAACTGGATGGAAGGGAGCTAAAAAAGAGAAACAAATGTAATAACCTGAACAATAAAGATTTATTAAATAAAAAAAGAGTTATGCTTATTCCTTATCATAACTCTTCCTTCTGGTCCTAGCTCAAAGACTTACGCTCAATAAATACTCAGTAAAATTCATTAAACAGAATGGAACTAAATTGCCATTCAATAAACCACAGACAGTCTTCTTTCTTTCTTCCTTCCTTCCTTTCTTTCTTTCTTTCTTTCTTTCTTTCTTTCTTTCTTTCTTTCTTTCTTTCTTTCTTTCTTTCTTTCTTTCTTTCTTTCTTTCTTTCTTTCTTTCTTGCATTTTGGATCATAAATGCATACCTCAGTTAGGAAAGCTAGAATTCACATTGTTAAAGTCATGAGAGATTAGTTTAGAGAGATTAAGCAGCCTGGAACTTGGATATTATTCTAAGGGGTGATGAGATGGATTTAGCCTTCAAATAACACTAACCCCAATCGCAACTATATGAAAGAGCTCAAGGGAATACCGCCCAGCTGAGCTCCCACAATCTACAAAACCATGAGGGGTAATAATGAGTTGTTGTTTTAAATTTCTAGGTTTTGAGATGGTTTGTTATGGAGCGAGATAGCTAACCAACAGCTAACATTGTACAACTGCAAACTCCATGAGACTTTGTCATCTACCTGGCTGTATCCCCAGCTTCTGGAATAGTGCCTGGCACAGAGTAAATAGATGAGTAAAAAACTGTGGTGAGTGAATGAATAAATAAATAATTAACAATTTGAAGAAATGATTTGAAAATGATTTGAAAAGCCACTTCTCTTTTATAATTTGTTAAGCAAAATTTAAATGTTTGCATTCTTTTTGCTTAATAAATTACTTATAAGCAAAGAAAGTTTTACAAAATGAGGACATTAATCTTATATCTACATTTGAAAGTGGGTCACACATTTGACCTACCTAAAAGTGGGTCTCTTAAAAAATAGAATGTAACAACCTAAATACAGGATATCCCCCAAAAAATGTATATACACTTTAACAGCTAATAGCTCCATTTTGAAAGTGAAATGTATTTTAATAAGCACTACTTTTATAATTATTCAAAATGTGTATACATTTTGGGGGACACCCTATATTTAAAGGCTTTGATAAGAATGTCAATTTGAGGCTCCAGAATTTCTTAAATCTGGATCTTTGAAAACCTTCTATCTTACCTTTTGCTATTCCTCCAGAAGCACCATGGCCAGCAACATAAGGAAAAAGAATAACATGAGACCATTTACTCATTTGCTTTGGTGATGTAATTCTGTGATGCCATATAATTCTGTAATGTCTGTAAAGCAATGAGTAATTTCTTTTCTTCCTCTCTCCCTCCCATTCTTTCTCTGTCTCTGCTTCTCTCTCATTATCTATCAAATGTCTCCTTCAATAAGGCAAAATTTAGTGATTTTTTTCATTTCCTAGCTCCTTATCTGAAATAATAGCATCAGTTGTGGACCAGTAGCAGGAGCAGGAAGGCTGATATAGAAATTATTGAATAATGAATGGATAATGGCTAAGGAGCAATAGATGAAGTTAATAAAGAGTTGCATACTCTATGCACTAATAGTAATCTAAATAATAAATAGGATCCCATTTGTATCATTTCTTATTTGGGAAATTAAAAAGCAACTTCTGTTTATATACTAACCAACCCATATAAACATATATGAAATCATAATGCCATATATTTAAAAAAGGTAAACTGTAAGAAAAGTAAAATGTAAATGTTACACCAAAACATACTGTTGTATAAGCATCACTGAAAAATGAAAGCAAATTATAGATAATTCTAAAATAATAATCTCCATTATATAGTTGTTTAGTTATTGGGTGGTATTTTTGTACCTTGAAAAGCAGGAAGATATTTTTAAGAAAAATTTTTTTAATATACTTTATTGATTTTTTACAGAGAGGAAGGGAGAGGAATAGAGTTAGAAACATCGATGAGAGAGAGACATCGATCAGCTGCCTCTTGCACACGCCCTATTGGGGATATGTACTGCAAGGTACATGCCCTTGACTGGAATCAAACCTGGGACCTTTCAGTCCGTAGACGGATGCTCTATCCACTGAGCCAAACCGGTTTCGGCTATTTTTAAGAATTTGGCTATGATATTTCTCATATATATATATGCTACAAAGTACACTAAAATAGCAAAATTGCTCCAAGTCATTATCTCTAAATGGAATTATTACTACTAAATCTATGTGCATTAAACTTAATAATTATCCTTCTGGAATAAGAAAATGGCCTTTATTTTAGAAATGAATATTGTTTATATTTATTTCAGGGTCCCCTCTATTTCCAGATGTGAATGTCAGAAATCAATCCTACACATAAATCCTTATTTTACTTGTTCAGAATCATAAACAGAGTTCATTGTTAGTCAGATGTCATTGTTGTGGCTTTCCTTTCTCAAAATCAGACAACTTTCTAAGGGCTATGGTTTCTCATGCAACCAAGAAATGTTCCTGCTCATCAAGACTATACATTGTTTATTTTCTTTCATCTCAGGGATTATTTCTCAAGTCCTAAGTACTAGCTAACCTATTTTGACTAAACTCAAGTCCCAAAATTATTAATCTTTATAGCGACCAGTGTGTTGCCTTTTTCCTCACAGGAAGCAATTTTAATATTACCTACTTATCATCATTACATTAAAAATTACACAACTTCATCTCTGCTCAGGATCTTGTTCTTCTAACTGGTGAGCCTCTCTTCTCCAATTCTATTCATCTGTCCTTCCAAAACATAATTCTATTGTTACAGCAGTGACAATTGCAAACAGAGAAGAGCCCTGGAATTAGTGACCCAAAAGCAGAATGTAAAGCTTTGGTTTTTATATAAGGATTTAGATCTAATATTTAATCATTTCTCCTAACAAGTAATCCAATCCTGTTAGTAAGATGCCTATTGAGCAAAAAATGATAGCTATTTTAGATGCATCAAACCATTTTAATCCTTTAACATGCTCATTTCCTATACATTTCAACTTGTACACAAGATGTCTTTAGGCATAATCCCAATTCAGCATGCTTTGAGCCACTTCAGTTCAAACCATCCAGGTACGAGTAGAGAAGCTTTCTCATCACACCACCAATTGTCCAGAGACCGCCCCCCCCCCCTCCTTTTCTTGGTGTTTAAGGGCATGGAGAAATATGGAGGAGGGGATATCCATTCACAAGTGTTAGTTGGGACAAAAGACTCATTTCTGAGTGTTCAGTGTTGATGGAGATAAGATTGTATCCAGATCCCAGATGGCCTTCAAGACCTCCATTATTGACTTTGTGGCTAGGATGACCATACTGCCTAATTTGTTTAAGACATTCTAGTTCGTGCTATTGTTCCTGTTGTTCTAATATAATTGGTGGCCTTATCACTCTCAAGTGTCCCTGTTTGGGCAATACATTATATGGTGGCCCTGTTTATGGTAGAACTTTGCCAAATCCACCCACTTGGGCTGCTTTTCTTTTTTCAAATTCCTAGATCCCTGTTCTGCCTACTTTATGATTAACCTCCTTTCCTCCTCTCCGGACCTTGCTGACCCCAAATCTTCATCCCCAGGAATTCTTTTCTTCCTCTCCATGATGCAAAAAGTAAACTTTAGACCAGACAAGAATGATCTGCAACCTGCACAGAGGGTCAGCATACATCTTTTGGATAGTCTGGTAACATTGTAATTAATTATTCTAAAACCATCCCTGACCCAGAGCTCATCGACAAAGGGGTCTGATTTACTAAACCAGTCTATCATGGCAGACAGGGCTCAATCATGTACTTTTCTAGAGCTCCAAAAAGTGATTCTCACGGGAATCGCTGTGTAGTCCTGGCTCCATACCTACCAAGCACCTCACATGTCATCTCACTTAATCATTATAATCCCAGGGAGGCAATACAGTGTGTAGTAGTTAGGAGCATAAGGTTTTAAAAATAATCTACTAAGGCAGCAATTTTTCAACCAGTATGCTGCAAGAATTTTTAAAACATGTAATAGCTTTTTAGTCAGGGGCACTAAACTCTTCCTTTAGATTGTCAAATAAAAATAAGACAACAGCCAATACAAAGCCATCCAGTGTGAATGCCGTCTTGAACCATAAATATATAGGTGATATAATAGAGCTGCATCTTACTGGTTTCAGTGCATAAGGTTGCCTCTAATTCTTGGTATCAAAAATGTTCATATACAAGTCTATGTACCTGCTTTTTAAAAATTTTGTTTGAATACTGTGTTAAAATGCTTAATTTTTTTCTTTATTAAGGTATTACATGTGTCCTTCACCCTCCACTGTCCTCCCAACCCCGCTGCTCGTGCCCTCACTCCCCTGTTGTCCGTGTCCACTGGTTATGCTTATATGTATGCATACAAGTCCTTTGGTTGATCTCTCACCCTTACCCCCACCCTCCCTTGCCTTCCGTCTGAGGTTTGACGATCTGATTGATGCTTCTCTGTTTTGTTTATCAATTTATGTTGTTCATTATATTCCAAAATGAGTGAGATCATGTGATATTTATCTTTCTCTGACTGACTTATTTCACTTAGCATAATGCTCTCCAGGTCCATCCATACTGTTGCAAATGGCAGTTTCTTTTTACAGCAGTGTAGTATTCCATTGTGTAGATGTACCACAGTTTTTTAATCTTTTCATCTGCTGATGGGCACTTAGGTTATTTCCAAATCTTAACTATTGTAAATGTGTTGTATGAACATAGGGGTGCATATATCCTTTCTGATTGGTGTTTCCAGTTTCTTGAGCTATATTACTAGAAGTGGGATCACTGGGTTAAATGGGAGTCCATTTTTAGTTTTTTGAGGAAACTCCATACTGTTCTCCACAGTTGCTGCAACAGTCTGCAGTGCACAAGGGTTCCTTTGTCTCTGAATCATCGCCAATACCTGTCATTTGTTGATTTGTTGATGATAGCTATTCTGACAGGTATGAGATGGTACATCATTGTTGTTTTGATTTGCATCTCTCAGATGAATAGTGACTTTAAACATGTTTTTATATGTTTCTTGGACTTCTGTGTGTCCTTTCATAAAGTATTTATGTAGGTCTGTTGCTCACTTTTTGATTGGATTGTTTATCTTCCTTTTGTTAAGTTGTGGGGGTTCCCTGTAAATGTTGATTAAACCCTTATTGGAGATAACATTGGCAAATATGTTCTCACATGCAGTGGGCTTTCTTGTTGTTTTGCTGATGTTTCTTTTGCTGTGCAGCTTTTTATTTTGATGTAGTCCCATTTATTTTATCTTTAGTTTCTATTGCCCTAGGAGCTGTTTTAGTAAAGATATTGCTTCAGCATATGTCTGAGATTTTGCCGCCTATGGATTTCCTAAGAATTTTATGATTTCCCATCTTATGTTTAAGTCCTTTATCCATTCTGAGTTTATTTTTGTGTATGGTGTAAGTTAGCACCTGATTTTTAAAGTTACTTTAGAGCAAAAAGGATAGGTAATTACTCTTTTATTTTTGTAAATCAATAAAAATTAAATCAATTTTTGTTTGACCAGGAAAAAAATTTTTGGGGTTTGCCATAGAATTTAATATATTATGTGTGCCCTAAGAGTTGAAAATCATCATACTAGAATTTAAATGCAGGTTCCAACACTTACGAGGGTAGCTTTGAAAGGTTACTTTAGATCCTCAAGTTTCAATTTTCCCTATAAAATGTGGTTAACAGTACTTATTCTTGCCAAAACCGGTTTGGCTCAGTGGATAGAGCATTGACCTGCGGACTGAAAGGTTGAAGGTTTGATTCCGGTCAAGGGCATGTACCTTGGTTTCAGGCACATCCCCAGTAGGGGGCGTGCAGGAGTCAGCTGATTGATCTTTTTCTCTCATCGATGTTTCTAGCTCTCTATCCATTTTCCTTCCTCTCTATGGAAAATCAATAAAACATATTAAAAAATAAAAGTACTTAAAAAATAGTACTTATCCTTGATCTATGGTAAATATTAAGCAAGCTACTACATATAAAGTACGCAGATCAGTGCCTAGTAAGAGAATTGCTTTTAAGATGTTAGCAAGTATTACCTGTTTTATAGTCAAGGACATTTCTATAATCAACTGGCTAGTGGTATTGCTGAGATCTCTAGGCAGGTTTTCTAGGTCTAACTCCACTTTCTGTGATACCACTACTACTCACTCTCCTATCCTATATAATAAAGATGTAATATGCAAATGGTTGTTACTGCATGAAGCATAATGACTGACCGAATTATCGACTGGATCACAGATCAGCAAGAGGGTGGGGCAGCGAGCTACAAGCAGGCAGCGGAGAGCAACAGGAGTGGGCAGAGCAGTGAGCTATGAAGGAGGCTGGGAGGGAGCTACAAGAAGACTGGGCAGCAGGCAGAGCTACTGGAGGGTGACAGTGAGCTACTGGCACACGGATTCGTGCACAGGGTTACTCGTATGTAATAAAAACAGGAATAGGCCAATGAATGATATGGGAAGTACTTTATTTTATCATGTCACACTATAGCAGCCACATTTTTACAGCTGCCCAATCACAGTATAGATTTAAATAGGAAAAATGGCTCAGAAATAGCAGTATTAGTGATTCAAGTATTATTCTTTATTTGATAAAGGATAGCAGTTTTAATGATTGATTTACCAGTTTTGAAATGTAACTTTATACTGAATTCTTCTTACAAAGAATGATTTTTAATTAAATATAAACTAGGTATGTCACATAATGAAAGTGCATTTAAAAACATGCTTAAAATTCTCATCTCAGTCAATTTTGCTCTTAGTATCAAAAATGTCTAATTCTATCATCATGCTGAAGGCCTCAGCATCTCATACTATTTTCAAGGGACTCCCTGGGAAGTAATGAATGTTTTTCGTTCTTCAGAAAGACAGTGGTAATTCGGAATTTTTCTTACCATATTTTCCATATACACCTTCTGCCCTTTTGAGATATGTTTCTTACTGGCACAGCAGAAAAATATAACAGTATGATTTTGAAAACCTAAATTCTAAGCCTATGTCATAATTGTAAATAGGTCATGAAACTTCCTTAGACCTCTGTTCTCAACTGCAAAAGAGTCATATTTGTTATCTTTTATCATTTTTATCCTCACAATAGTCCTTAGAGTTAAGACAGCATTACAATCATTTATAGAGGAAATTTGTTCTCAAAGAGGTTACACAATCCAGCCAAAATCTCATAGGTAGTAACGTAACAGAGTTGGACTTATACACTTTTGCTCAAGACCCTAGTACTGTGGTGCTCATAAATTTGTTAAATGAAGCAACAATTTCCCAGGTCCCTTCTAATGATCACATTTTATGCTTCTACTTGCTATTTTCTTTCAACCAGCATTTAAATTAGATAATATGTATATCTGGTCACCAAATTTATCATGGTTCTTTGACTTAACCATTCTTTAAAATTTTCTTGCATTTTTGCAGTAAAACTAGAGAAAGTTTTTTCAGAAAGCTTTCATTACTGACTGCCTCTATGAAAGCTCTTGGACTTACCTGTTTGCTTGTCAAAGTACAGATTTACTAAAATTTTAAAACACTAATTTTTTTTTCATCATTTTAAGGTATTTCAAAACAAAATTAAAAAAAAACATTACTAATCCTTTTTCCTTGTAGTAATAAAAATGTATTTTCTATTCGTTTTGTATCCAGTTTCCTGTCTGCGTTTAGCTGGGAAATACTGTTCTACCTCACTGTCAAGCCTCCTTTTCCCTAACAAGAAAATGTCAGTCTTAAGAGTCAGGAAAGCTTACTTTCACTATTCCATAGGAAGAATAAACTAATCACCTGAATTGTAAAGTTAAACTTTAAGTGTCAAATAAGGGATTCAGAACATTTCATAAGAGGTCATATGACCAACTTAAATGCTGATATGCTTAAAATAACACTTAAAATTAACTTTTATTTGAAATAAATGTATACACCTGCTGTTAGTCATGCTGATATCACACCCAAATACATTATCTAAACCAAATTACAGGTGAAAACAAAATGTATTCTATCAGCTGAGGTCAATAAATAGGATGCACTCATAAGGAGGGAGCTTTAAACATTCAGTAATTTATGTAATTTAATATGCTAAAAATGAGAAAATAAACAGGGCATGGAAACAGGAAAAGTAAATCCAAGAGTTCCTTCATTTTGATTGAATTGCTGCTTTCTTGTCTTTAGGAGGGAAGGTTTTGACTTCAAAAGTAATGAAATATTTGAGAACGGAATTCACATCTTTCTGTTCTAGATAGTATTCTTCTGCTATTTTCTCAGC
>PVJN01026550.1:0-28872 GCA_004026805.1 Lasiurus borealis | reverse complement strand
AAATGCTGTGGTGCTTTCCAGAGAAAAGCACCAAAGAAAGTGGGTTAATGAAGAGGAGTGGTGGAGGCTCATTCATCACTAGGTTACCTAACATCCGGTGACTCCTCACTGTCCCCAGGAAGCTGATCCCCATCTCCTAAGGAGGTTTTCATACAGAAGTGGCTGGCTATGCCCACTGCCCTATTGCAGGGGGTGTTCCATGAGCCAGAGGCCAGTCAGCTTTCACGGAGACGGGGAGCAGGCCTGGATAGGGCGGCCCCTCCCCGGTCCCCTGAGGAGACCAGGGAGGTTTCTGTCTCTGATCCCAACTCCTGACACAACAGAATAATCTGTTGCCCAAAACCACCCATTGCCCAAAGCCCTCACATCACATGTGTACATGTTCTTCTTGCAGCAAGATTTCTGCCAGGGAGGATGCCAGGGCTTGGCCAGGGTTGCACCCTTGGGTGATGTAACATGGAGGTGAGAAAATGAGCCAAAAATAAACAAACAAACAAACCCCAAACCCCACATACACACAACAAAAACACACAAATCAAAAACGAAAACCATTAAACACCAAAAATCCTCAGGAAAGAACACCAAACAAATTAAAAACCTAATGACAACCACAGAGGCCAGCAAGTGGGGTTCAAGAATGACCCACTTTGGAATAAACACCCTTCATTCGCTCAAAATTCAATGTTTAAAAATCTAGTCCCCAAATCTCAACCCCAACTTCCCAACCCACACACACCAGACCGGGAGGGGGGTTAATAGAAGCCAGCTGCTCCTCTTATCTGGCTAACGTGCTAATGGCAGATCGCTGCCACTGAGATTCTATCAATGATTTCTGCAAATCACTTTTATTAGAGATAATGTCATTTTTACTTCATTATCCGGCCCAGCAGTCAAAGGGAAAATAAGCGGATCTTTTCTCTTTGAAACGCCAGCTCTGTCCATTAATGCTGAGGGTGACAGCAAATTGAAACTCTTGGCCACACTTTTCAAAAAGATTTTGGTCAATTAACCCTGGGCAGTTCGCCCTCTGTTTCCTGGGCCGAGCAGAGCACCCCCAGCAGCCTTTGCCCCAGCGACTGGAAAGCAAAGAAAGGCTGGTTTCTGTGTTTGTGCCTCTCGCTGCCCTGACTGCTCAAGAAGGGTCTGAGGATACACAAGGGCCTTCCTGCACACTCAGGTCTACCGGGCAGATAAAACACTTGTATAATAGCCAGGCAGGCGGGCGCAATGTTAATTCTACTTTGAGGAAAGCAATAATTAACATGTGAGTCAGCAGCGGAGAAAGACTTTAAGCCCCGGGGGAAAAAAGCCCCAAAGTCCCTGAAGCCTCCGGGACTGCCCCGTGTTCCAGGAGACGATTTACAAGATTAACCTGAGAGTGGGGAGACCGGAGCGGAGCGGTTGGCAACTCCAGGGGCTCTCTTGAGCCGCCTGTCAGCCGTGCCAGGGACGCTCCGAGTTCTGCTGCCGGGTGCGTACAAGGAAAAGAAGGTTCATTCCTCCTGAAGCAACTCAGAGATGCTCTTTTCATGCCCCTGCTTAGTTCCTTCTCCTAAGTATTTTAAAATATATATATATATCTTTATTGATTTCAGAGAAGAAGGGAAAGGGAAAGAGAGATAGAAATAATCAATGATGAAAGAGAATCATTGATTGGCTGCTTCCTGCACGTCCCCCTACTGGGGATCAAGCCCGCAAACTAGGTATGTGCCCTTGACCAGAATCGAACCTGGGACCCTTCAGTCCACAGGCTGATGCTCTACCCACGGAGCCAAACCAGCTAGGGCTCCCCTAAGTATTTTTATAATGCTAGCGATAGGTTTCATTTCATCCGAGTGATTTCCCATGGCCTCAAAGACGGACCAATTTGCCCTCTTCCCACTGCAGCTGGCCACCTCCCACAACTCCTGGTTCTAAAAAACCGAGCTTGAGCTAAAAGAGCAAGTACTCCTTTGCATTTTAACAATTTTGCAAGAAATGAGGCTCTCTGGAATTAATATCCCAGCTGGTATTTGTGTTCAGCGAGCCTTAGCTTTCATTCATTCAACGTTCACTGAGTGTCTGCTCTGTGGCAGGCACTGGGGACACAGAACTAGGGTGTATACATGCGAGGCTGCCCTCAATGAGCTGTCAGAAAGCCTAGTGCTGGAGACAGACAAGCAGACCAGGACCCGGGCCAGGTGGACTGCCTGGGCTGGGGGCTCAGACCCCTCCTCTGTGACCCAGGGCAAGTAACGTTAGTCTTTCTAAAGCTCCGTATCCTGCAAACAATTACTCTCCCAGTCCCTGTCTCCTGAGCACCCCGGAAGAATAACTGATGTGTAGGTGTAGCCTTCTCAGAACTGGGCCTGGTACATGTCTGGCACTCAGCCCTATGGAAGCTGTTGCTGCAGAAATCAGGAATGGGAGCTCGAGGATCACAGAGGGTAGCCACCACCTGCGCTGGGAGAAAGCAAGTCTCATGCCGGGCTTTCCTGGTAAGATTTTTAAGAACAGGAATAGCCCAGACAGAGGCAGTGAAAGGTCCAAGAAGATGGAGTGGAATCAGGCACGGGAGGCCTGCTAAAGCGGCACTCGGCTCAGGTTTTAGGGGATGCCAGGCTTAGCAGTGGGGGCTGACCTCCAGAACCACGGCTGGGACCATCCCTTTCGAGGTGTCCCAAGGTGCCCTCGCCAGCAGCAGAATCCCGGGTTAGCTGAGCCATGGGCAACCCTGTTGTGGCATTTCTTCTGCTTTTGCATTTCTTGTGCTTTGACAATGAGATGATTGTGCGGATATTACAAGAAGTGATTATCTCCATGGGCACTGAGCCTATTTTAGCGCAAAGACCTTGCTTTGCCAGAGCCAAGGCTTCTGAGGTCACGGCTAAGTTGCCAATTCTAGAGAACCTCCGACAAACCCCAAGGCCGCCAGGAAACCTGCTCTTTGCAGGATGGCTTATTTATTTTAATTTTATGAATTTCAGAGAGGAAGGGAGAGGGAGGGAAAGAGAGGGGAAAGGAGAGAGAGGGGAAAGAGGGGGAGAGAGAGAGAGAAAGAAAGAGAGGAGAGAAGGAGAGAAACATCAGTGATGAGAGAGAATCATTGATCAGCTGCCTCCTGCACACCCCACCCTGAGGATCAAGCTCACAACCTGGGCATGAACCCTGACCGGGAATCAAACCATGACCTGCTGGTTCCCAGGTGGACACTCAAGCACTGAGCCAGGCCAGCTGGGCCAGGATGGCTTATTTTAAAAGATCAGTGGCATGGACATGGGGATGTGCTAAGCATCTCCATGTGCCTGGCTTTGTGTCCAGAGATTGGAGGGAAGAGAAAGGCAGTCACTGCCACGAGGCAGTAGCAGCTCAGAAAGGATGTTTCTGGATTCCATAAGCCTTTTCCCTGAGACCTCTGTGAGGACAGGAGCGCCTGCTGCCGTTCATGCCATCACAGGTGGGAAGCACAGATTTGTCCGACTCTGCCATGATTAAAAGCATTAAGATGGAAACTCGGAGGAAAAGATTTGAGAAAAGGGCAACAAAATCGTACTGGTTTTTCTGCGTGTTACAACCGACACAGGGCAGCCACCAATGCTCTGGGGCCTCGATCGGAATACGTACAGCAGTTGTACACATTCTTAGCTGTACTTAAGTCATTCTGGAAGTGATTCACCCTGATGCCTATAGGCAAACTTCCTGGCTAGGAGGCATAGATAATGAGGGAGGTGAAAATGTGTACTCTTTCATATAGGGCATGCAGAGGCTATACAGATACCGGGTGGTATTTTTATCTTTAGGAAAGTTTTCTTTTTTTAAAGAAACCTTGCTATTCTTATTATTCCCTAGGAAGAGAAATAGAGATGAGCACATGAACAGGCAAGGTCTCCAGGAAAAAGACCTGGTACTATAGGTGGAGTTCCTTGGCCCGATTACCTTTTAGCTGCCAGCTTCACTGATCTTTTGTGGGTTCCCCTGCCCCTTCCCTCAAACTAGGAGAGCCTACATGCCCCTCTCCTGGCTTGCAAGGATGGAGAGCCTAGGGGCTGAACTCCAGGAGCACTCTAGAAACGGCACCTCCTACCCGATGGTTGCCTAGCACCCAGATGTCCAGTGTCAGCAGCCAACCCTGGGTTCTCCACTTTTGGACATGGTCTAATCCGCCAGGAAGGATTTCTAGAACTGACCTTATTAAGGAAAAGAAATGTAACTGGACTTAAAAAACCCAGGAAGCTCTAACACTCTATCAAGTTCTTTAGACTTTTTCTTTCCTCCATAATCCTTGGCCAAGTTCAAAGGTGAGCCCTTTCCCAGAGACTCATTAGGAATCATGTTTATTTCATACATTTGGAGGCTTCAAAGTTTGATTCCATCTTGCTTATTTGGGGGGTGGTGGTGCTTTTTTTGTGTGACAGCAAAGGAGGGGGAAGGTGGAGGGAGACAAGAGTAAAAGTTGAGAAAGAAGAAAGGTGCTTAGAACAGGGCCTGGAAAGCAGAGTCCAGTTCCACCCGTTTTTCACCTCTGATTTTCTGTGAAGGCTTAGGACGGCACATTGCTTCACCTCTCACCCTTCTGAATCTGCATGACCCCATCGGCTCAGTGCCTTTGTGGGTGCTTACGTGAAGGTGTGTTTTGATGGTAGAGATGCTATGTGCTTGGCCTGCACAGGTGTGACCAGGTTTCTGTGGTCTTTACTGTGGAGCGGCAGCAGAGAGCTCTGTGAGGATTTGGAGTCCGGATGCCACCCCTGCCTGCTGGGGGTTCGAGTGGCAGCTCTCAGCCACTGGTTGAGGCCAGGGATTCCAGGCTTGTGCCTCATCTGTCACTTCCATCTCCTTTCTTTCCCCCAGAATAAGGCACCAGACCCATCTGGGGACTGGTGAGTGAGGAGTAGTGGGAAGGGCAGTGGTTCCCCTGGCCTCTCCTCACTCTGCAAGGACCTCTCAAGCCTCGGCTCACCCCTTGCACAGTGTCCTCAGTTGCCGGGCGGGGGTGACCTCACTGTCTGCATCGCTCTGAACAGGCAGCCGTCTCTGCCAAGCATTGTTAAGTCTCCTGTCCTCCATGTAGACCAGCGTCACTAATGGCTCAATCTGCATATCGACCTTGAGGATCTATGGGATAGTCAGGCGGCAGGAAAAATTGGAGGCTGTTGCCAAGTTTCCTCAACACTAACTTCAAACCCTGCCGGGAAGAGAGGCCCTGCGATCCCTGCGGTGGGGAAACCTAAGGGAGCAGGAGAATTCCTCTTGGTAAGGAGGCTCAGGAGGCGGAGGCAACCACACTGAGCTCTAAGAAAGCTGCGCTGGCTGGTGTGGCTCGGTTGGTTGGAGTGTTCTTGGTCAGGGCACATAGCCAAGTTGAGGTGCGAGCCCAGTCAGAGCACGTGTGGGAGGCAACCAATTGAGGTTTCTTTTCTCTCAAAAAAAGAAAGAAGAAAGAAAAGAAAAGCGGAGGGCTCTACAGGGTGCCTCTGTGTGCTGCCCTCTAGAGGGGTGTGTGTAGGAGGGTGGGGGGTGCTGGGAACATCACCAGCATGCTCAGGGCAGTTCAAAGCTGAGTGGGTTTTCCCACCAGTCACTCAACAGGTGGATTGTTTTGTACCTGTGTTGTGCCCGACACTATGTTCTACTGGGATCATCATCCGGGAATCCATGAAAACAACACAGTATAAGCCTCTGTATAGTTTCAGACCACACTACTGCTTTGGGCAAGGAGTTTTTATAGATCTTGTTCCATCTAAATTCTAAAAAGATAACAGGCATTTTTCCCACAATTTAACGTAAATATCAATGCAAAGCTCTAAGCTTCAGAATTCTGGGGTTTGGTAAACAAGTCTGAGCTCCTGTCTGTGGTCTTTGTGGTTCTATATGTTGGGTTTATAGTTGCTATCAAATGTCCCGATGATTCTGGTCCACTGTAAACTCTGTTCCTAGTCTCTTACCACCATACCGCCAAGTTTTAACTTCTAATATTCTTTAATTCTCTAATAACCTCTGGAAGAGTAATGGCCTTTCTTTACTTAAAGTTTTGTGAGAGCCAGGGATATGTATTCTACTTCCTCTTTTTTTTCATCAGGCTCAGCACAGTACTGGGCACATATCAGGCACTTAACACATACTGAGTCACAAAATAATAGCATTTTGGAATAAGCACAATGTTAGCATTTTGGAATAAGCACAATGTTAGCACAAATACCCTTTAATGGGTATTTGTTCCCCAGTTTTCTCTTGGGCTTGGAGTTGTCAGTCACTGACTCAAGGTCAGCACATGACCTCCTTTTGGGTCTTGGAGCCGAGACCAACTTTATGGACCTTACAACACACCCTCTGACATAGGTACCACAATGACCTCCATTTTGCAGTAGAGGAAGCAGAGAGGTACAGAGTGTTTAAGTGACTTTTCCAAGAGGCCTCAGATAATAAGGAACTGAAGCGGGGCTTGAACCCAGGCTATCTGGCTCCAAGGCCTACCATCTTACTGCTCTATCCATTTCTTCTCTTCAGAACCCCCTGGAGCCACTTCCCCCCACTTCCCTGTCATGGCATTTACCATCTCCTGCCGACTGTGAGCACCTACATGCTTGTCTTTCCCTTATCCAGTACCCATGAGACTGTAGTTCTTACTGGCAGGGTGAAAGACATCTGATTTTTTTTAATCCCTGGGGTTTCCAGGCAAGGGCCTCCCCTAGAATGGGTGTTTGTTGGATAAAACTCTAGGAAAATACAAATAAAGTATGCCAGGCTAGGTAAGGCAACCAATTTCTCCCTCCTAACATGCTATGCAGAACTTTTAGCATGGAGACATTGTGGGTTCGGTTCCAAACCACCACAGTAAGGTAAGTACCACAATTATCACAATAATCTCTTGCCTTGCCTTCAGTTTGTGAAAACGCAACAT
Source organism: Lasiurus borealis (assembly GCA_004026805.1). Lineage (NCBI taxonomy): Eukaryota > Metazoa > Chordata > Mammalia > Chiroptera > Vespertilionidae > Lasiurus > Lasiurus borealis. The sequence continues at coordinate 21,992 of PVJN01026550.1, read as the reverse complement.
CTGTGGAGTGCAATAAAGTGAGACACAATGCAACAAGGTTTGCCTGTACTTGTTTTCCCTGTGGCGGGGTGGGGGATGGGGCATGATAAGGATGGGGTTGGCGGCCGGGAGATTGGAATCTACTAGGAACACAAAAGCCTTTGCTAAGGCCTCTCTACCCTGGCCAACGTTGCCCAACTCTTGCACAACTATGAAGTCACAGGGGAGTTTCATCCCACAGGCAGATGATCCAGCTACTCTCTCCCGCAGCCTATGGATGCTTTTATGCCCATATTCTTTCGCTCTGTACAGAAGACTCCATCCTGGCCCCCATACTTACTAGTAACCCACTCCAAAAAATCTTATTTCCCTTGATATTAGGCAGCTGGCACTGGAAGTTGAGTGAAAAGCAGATTCACCTGGAGCCATCTCCTGCCTGGACTGTGATCACCTACATGCCAGTCCCCATGAGACTGTAGTTCTTACTGGCAGGGGTAAAGACATCTGATTTTCTGTTAATCCCTGGGGTCTCCAGCCAAGGGCCTCCCCTAGAATGGGTGTTGGTTGGATAAAACTCTAGGAAGATAGAAATAAAGTATGCCAAGCTAGGTAAGGCAACCGATTTCTCACAGGAGCCCAAGTGGATTTCCTGCTGGTGGGGGAGTCAGCAGTGACTACTGGATTCCACACGAGGAGAGGGAACTGGGCTCTCCCCAGGGGCAACTGGTGCCGGGCGGGAACTGCCCCAATGCCAGGCTCATTTCTATTTGGCATTGAATGTCACCCTTTTCTCAAATATTCAAAATAGCATCCATGCTATTCCAAGGCTGCCTCTTATGAAGGCGAACTGGGCCCCATAATTACAGTTTCTTTGCAGGAAGCAATCGCTACAGCTCAGCTATTTTCTCTCTTCAGGATTTAAAGGGGGTGGAGGTGAGGGGCTTTCACTAACTTTGTAGATAGCTGTTTTCTGTTTCTTCTACATTTTGTGTCCTATTTAAAAAAACAACAAAAAGCCCTAATGTGGATTCTGGGGAAAACATCATCGTATAATTGAATTTTGACATTTTCACCAAAGTTTTCTCCCATTTGGCAGCTATGGGTAAACATGCATAAAACTTCCTGAAAGTGAAGGTGCACATCTCCATGGAGTTCTTCTGTAGCAGGAACAGAGAAAACGTGATGCAACTCTTCCTCCAACACCTTCTTGACACCACAGCCCGATTTCTCATGGAGCAACAGAAGGGCTGACCATCTCCTATATAATTACCCCCTATTGATCTGATTCATCTTGAACCTCAGCTGAACCACCAGGAGGTCACCACCAGAGTGAATCAGGTCATCCTTCCCCTGCTTACAGGATACTCTTACTCTGAGACTGTTAAGACTTTTACCACAAAGGAAGCCCACCCTTAATATCTGTCCTAGTCCCCCAGCCCCCGGGTAACACCCACATCAGCAGTATTTTTTTTTGCATGCTTCTCTCCCATCTCCATTGGATGGGGCAAAGCAGACCCTCCTGCCCCCCCACTAAAACTATCTAAAAGAATTGCAAAGGACATTAATATTCAAATACAGCCGAAACCGGTTTGGCTCAGCACATAGAGCATCAGCCTGCAAACTGAAAGGTCCCAGGTTCGAATCCGGTCAAGGGCATGTACCTTGATTGTGGGCACATCCCCAAGGGGGGTGGGGGGCATGCAGGAGGCGGCTGATCGATGTGTCTCTCATCATTGATGTTTCTAACTATCCCTCTCCTTTCCTCTCTGTAAAACATCAATAAAATATATTTAATATTCAAATACAATACAATAATGATTTCCTAGGACTATTTATCATCTAAGACTCTGACCTGAGCCCCCAGAACCACTGCCCACTGGAAAGCAATGGGTCATCCACATCCAAGGGAGCCGCCTTCTCGGTGCCTTCAGGTAGACCTATGCTCCTCCCAGGGGTCATCCTTAGGGGATGTCTCTGCTCCATCTGGCAAGGTCCAGTCCACCCTGAGAATAAACTGGACAGTTTTTCTTTTCTTTCCATGTGCAATGAGCTACAGAACATGCCTGAATAGTAAACAACCTCTCTGTCCATGAGGACTTCCCAGTCCAACACTTGGCTCCAGTCTGCACCCTCGGTAGGGAGGACAGGACGGCTTGTGCAGGCTGGCAGAGGGGCTGCAGGAGAAGCGTTTTCAGTGCAGAGCAGGAACATTAACCAGTTTTGGCTTTCCCGACCCTGACATTGAACAAAACAGGCTCCAAGAGGAGGACGCTGCCTCTCCTATAAAGCTTTTTATAAGGTGCCGCTAGTTTCCCACTTACGTAGCTGCTTTTAGTACATGGCTTTAAATTTTAATGCGGAAAAACCCTGACACCCAGGAGTGGCTCAAAGATGACCACGTTTCATTCTAATCAACCCCAGGATTGCCATCCCTCGGGGCATCATCATAGCAGAGGGGATATGCTTCTTTTTCTTGGGCTTCCAATGTCATGCTATTCCCAAACCAAGAGGGATTTGTCTAAATATGTGTACGATTCAGCCAGGACAGGGCATATCATGAAGGAATTTTTTTTTTTCCTCTAGAGGCCCTATATTCAAGTTCTTAACCATGCAATAATCTGTACTGATTGATCCATTTCTTTGACCTGCATCACTATGGTCAATGGCTTTCAATGGCCAACTGAGTCATCGTGGTAAGTCTGCATGAGACTGACTTTCAACCTCATCAACGGCGTCATTGAAAGCCCACGCTGTATTCTGGAAAGATTTCTTGTCTCAGGATATATCATTAAATGACGTTTCCTTCCTCCTTTTGCTGATTAGACTACCCAGGAGGTCCTATTTAACAAAATAAAAGATAGCATGACTATAAGCGTGCTGTATAGAAACACGGGCATTAAGAATGTACAGAAAAGTTAAATTTTCTATAGAAAAGAAGCCTCTGCCAAAACTGGGCTTGCTCAGTGGATGGAGCATTGGCCTGCATACTGAAAGGTCCCAGGTTCCATTCTGGTCAAGGGCATGTACCTTGGTTGCAGGCACATCCCTAGTAGGGGGCATGCAGGAGGCAGCTGATCATGTTTCTCTCTCATCAATGTTTCTAACTCTCTATTCCTCTCCCTTCCTCACCCTTCCTCTCTATAAAAAACATCAATAAAATATATATATATATTTTTTAAAAAAGGGAGTCTCCAAGGTTAGGATAGTCAAGTACCACAGTTTTCCCCCTCAAAACAACCAACATGGCAAAACCAAGAAAGGCTCTTCAAGGTCAGAAACAAATGCTCCCTGTAACTACATCCTGGTTTGGCCAGACAGCCTTTGACCTATCTGTTCTCAGGGTTATGCTCCCTGCAACATACACCTTCCCTATTGCTGCTCTTTTCAATGCTGCAACATGACCTCAGCTCCAATCTTTCCCTCAAGCCATTAGGTGCTCAATTCAGATCTGAAAAGGAAAGTTACTCAACACTTAAAAAAAGTACATACACACAAATACCAACAGACACGGACTCACTCTCACGTCAGACATACAAGGTAGATGTATATATACATAAGCACATCTTACATGTATGCTAATGATCAGTCCAGTGTTTCTTTTCCCCAATGTTTTAAAAGAAGATCTGAACTTTCAGGTAATAAATATTTATTGAGAATCTACTACATATAGGCCTTGTTACATATATAAACATAATTCACTTGAGACATATCTAAACATAATTCAGCCTGCCCTTACAGACAACAAATGATACTAGATAGCTCCTTGTACACACAACTGAAACAGACTAAATATTTGTTGGTGATGACGTGGGCCAAACATCGTACCAGCTGATGGAAATATGCAAAAGACTGTGGTATGTTATTTCAGAAAATGGTAGAATCATACATGACACAATGCTTCTTTTAATCACTCATAATATAGTTTAGAAGACCCTTGACCTGTATAAAACTCTGCTTCCTTTAACTTCTGTTGGAAGAGCGTCTGAGAGACATAACAATGGCAATGCCTGATACAATTCATGATTTTTTAGAGGGAAAAAAGAAGTATTCCTTTGATCTGACCATTTGACTAATTTTCTACTAGTCTCTCACTTGATGAGACTGCAAAGAAGATATAAGTCTATGGATGCCTTTGAAACTCAGAAGTGCTACAAAAATGTAAGGTGTCATCTCTGTTCAATCTTACTTTTTCCTCCTGTCCATTTGTTATAAGACCTCATCCAGTGGATACAGTTGTCTCTGGCACTTACTTTATGTCTATCTTTGTTAACAAGTATTGAGCACTATTTTCTATCCATCACTGAACTTAGAGCCAAATAATGGCTCATCACTTTTGAATAAAATATAGCAGATATAAATTAGACAAATTATGGCAGCTAAAAAAAAAAAACCTTTCCTTGAAGAAATCAAGATAGCGGCATATGTAAATACCTGCTGCCTTGTACAACCACTTCAAAACTACAACTAAAAGACAAAACAGACATCCTTCAGAACCACAGGAAGGCTGGCTAAGTGGAAATTCTACAACTAGAAGGAAAGAGAAAAGCACACTGAGACTCAGAAGAGCTGCAGAAGTAAAGGCAGAGGTATGGAGGTGTGAGCAGAGAAGGCTGGTGACTGAGTATGCAGCTGGCTTTTTCAATCCTCAGGGAGACACAAGCTCCCAACTGCTCTGAACTCCAGTTCCAAGTGAGACTCTGGGGACCCAGACTCATATGGGGAGAAATTGGACTGTCTGGCAGCAGGCAGAATGTGAGGGTGGCTTTATCAGAATGTGAGGTGCTTGCAGAGATTTCCACAGAACACTGAGACCCAGGGGCCTCTTAGGGCAGGGCTGATGGGAAGCCATTACTGTCTGCTCTGCCCTGAGACTCCACTCCATCCAAGCTGTACACAGAGGCTTTTGCATATAAATGGCCTGGTCCTTTGAAATCTAAACTTATCTAACAAACTGCAGCTGAAGGACACACTCAGGGGGCAAAGTGAGCACTTAAAGTCCCACTGAAGCAAGTCTTGCCTCATAAGGGTGTCTCCAGCACAGAAGTTCTCCCTGCGTAGACACAGCTGATCCTCACAGCCAATTTTCCTGGAAGTCAATTCCCCCCAGTGATATTAACAACAATCAAGACTTAACTACAACAAGACTGTGCATACAGCCCACAAAGGGGTGCACTAAGAGTGAGCCACTGGGCCCTATAGGACATCTAGCACACAAAGCCACTCTATCAACTCAGGGAAGCAGCCAAAATGCAGAGACAGACAAATGAAAGAAATGGAGGAAAGCAGACAACTGGATATAGAGTTCAAAACCACAGTTATAAGGTTTTTCAAGAATTTTCTAGAAAAGGCTGATAAATTTAGCAAGACCCTCGAGGATATGAAAAAGGACCAACTAGAAATTAAGACACATTGACTGAAATAAAAAATAATATACAGAGATCCAACAACAGAATAGAGGATCGCAAGGATCAAGTCAAAGATTTGAAATACAAAGAAGTAAAAAACATCCAATAAGAAAAGCAAAAAAAAAAAAAAAAGAATAAAAAAATATGAAGATAGTGTAAGGAGCCTCTGGGACAACTTCAAGCATACCAACATCAGAATTATGGGGGTGCCAGAAGAAGAGAGTGAGCAAGATACTGAAAACCTATTTGAAGAAGTAATGACTGAAAACTCCCTGCCCTCTCTCCCTCCCCCGGTGAAAGAAATAGACTTATAAGTTCGGAAAGTGCACAGAATCCCAAACAAAAGGAATCCAAAGAGGACCATCCTAATTAAAATGTCAAGAGCAAAAGACAAAGAGAGAATCTTAAAACCAGCAAGAGAAAAACAGTTAGTTACCTACAAGGGAGCACCCATATGATTGCCAGCTGTTTTCTTAACAGAAACTATGCAGGCCAGATGGGAGTGGCAAGAAATAGTCAAAGTGATGAATAGCAAGAACCTACAACCAAGATTACTCTACCCAGCAAAGCTATCATTCAGAATTGAAGGTCAGATAAAGAGCTTCACAGATAAGAAAAAGCTAAAGGAGTCCATCACTGCCAAGCCAATATTATATGAAATGCTGAAAGGTATTCTTTAAGAGGAGGAGGAAGAAGAAAAAGGGTAAAGATAAAAATTATGAACAACAAATACGTATCTATCAAGAAGTGAATCTAAAAATCAAGTCAAAAAAAATCTGATGAACAAAATAATCTGGTGAATATAATAGAATCAGGGACATAGAAAGGGAGTGGACTGACTGACAATCTGAGGGGGGAAAGGGGTTTGGGGGATGCAGGAAGAGACTGGACAAAAATCATACATCTATGGATGAGGGTAGTGCGGGGGAAGGGTAAAGGCAGGGGGTAGGGCTGGAACCGGGTGGAAGGGAGCTATGGGGGAAAAAAGAGGAACAACTATTGTAATCTGAACAATAAAGATTTAACTTAAAAAAAACCACTTCTTATTAATGTCTGAATTTTAAACTTTTTAAGGATAAGGGCTCCTGGCCGAGGACCCTGCCTTGCCTGGTGCTGAATGAAGACTCGGTGATGAACCAAGAGGTCCCCGCACACTTTGGGACAGTGATGCTTCCTGCAGCTCCCAATCTACCAGTCACTTCCCCATGGGAACAGCAAAGGCTTTGGAGTGAGGACTCCAGCTTCAAATCCGGGCCTTAGCATTCTACCTATGTGGCTTGAAGCAAGTCATTTGACCTTTTGACAACTCAGATCCTATAAGAGGGAACAATGTCTATTTCCCTGTCTCCAGACCAGCAGGGTCAGCATTGCTGGGAACTTGTTAGAAAGGCAAATGCTCCAGCTCCCTGCCCTCCAGCCCCCCAAGACCTTTGAATGAGAAACTCTGGGGAGGAGGCCCAGCACTCTGAATGTCATTAAGTCCTCGGGCTGTTTCTGATGTTTGCTAAAGTCGGAAGGCCTGCTGAAAAGCAGTCACATGGTAAATTACAAGTCCTATAGCAGTTCTTTTAAAGAGGGCTGTCATGTTTTCATCTGCTACACAGCGACTAGCAAAGTGCTCAATTAGTTCTAAGTTCTTTCCTTTGCTTGTTACAATACAAGCAGCCAGCACAAGAACCTAGGGTAGTGGTCGGCAAACTCATTAGTCAATAGAACCAAATATCAACAGCACAACGATTGAAATTTCTTCTGAGAGCCAAATTTTTTAAATTTAAACTTCTTCTAACACCCCTTCTTCAAAATAGACTTGCCCAGACCGTGGTATTTTGTGGAAGAGCCACACTCAAGGGGCCTAAGAGCCGCATGTGGCTTGCGAGCCAGTTTGCCGACCACGGACCTAGGGGATGGGAAGAGGGGTGTGTGTCTATATTGTTTCAGGTGGCACAATTAGATAGTGGGGTAGTTTAAAGACTAAGAAAACCCTGGGCAAGATGTCTGGGAGATTTCCTTCCCAAGGAGAGGAAAGAGGATGGGCTCAGGCTTCTGTAGCCAATGACGACAATGCTTATTCTCAGGAAAGAGGGACCCTTAAGCCCAGACATCACGCTGAAGCAGGAAGGATTCTACAGGGCAGACCCAGCCCATAGCAGGCTTCCTTCAATCTCATCCAAAGAGTTGCTGTTACTTCGGCCTCTATTTTAAAATAGCACAAACTTTGAAAACAGGTCTACGGAGGTGCCTATACTGTATATAATAATCACATGGTGCTTCCCTCCCTTCCACCTTTCACTCCTGATAAACATCACTGCATTGAGAGTCATTTCCTGCACAAGTATTGACAATGGGGCAGTGATTTTCATTTCTACACAGGCCATCATGGCAATACATTTATAAAGGCAAATAAACTGCTCATCACTAGGGATAGACAAGTTAGAACCACAATGAAATGTCACTTCACATCCAGTTGGATGGCTTTAAGAGAAAACAGAAAATAACATGTGTTGGTGAGGATGTAGAGTAATCGAACCCCTCTTGTGTTGGTGGCAGGAACGTAAAACCATATAGCTGCTGTGGAAGACACCACAGTGGTTCCTCGATAAGATTAAATACAGAATTACCATGTGGTCCAGCACTTCCACTTCTAGGTCTGTACCCCAAACAATCAAAAGCAGAGACTAGGACAGATATTGGAATACCCATGCTCCTAGCAGCATTATTCACAATAGCCAAAACAAAAACAAAAACAAAAAAAAAACAAATGTCCACTTACAGAATAGATAAAACAAAATGTGGTCTATCCATACAATAGAATATTACTCAGCCTTAAAAAGGAATGAAATTCTGCTCTGGCTGGTATGGCTCAGTGGGCTTGCATGAGCCTGTGCACTCAATGCTCATGGGTTAGATTCCTGGTCAAGGCTGCACACCTAGGTTGCAGGTTCAACCCCAACCCTGGTTGGGAGGCAACCAATTGAAGTGTCTCCCTCACATCAATGTTTATCTCTCTCCCTCCTTCCCTCCCTTCCACTCTCTCTAAAAAACAATGCGAAAGGTGAGGATTAACAAAAACAATAACAATAAACAATAACAAAAAAAGGAATTAAATTCTGGCAATGCTAAATGAATAAAACTTGGAAACATTAGATTAAGTGAAATCAGCCAGACACAAAAGGTCAAGTGTTGTATGATTCCACTGCATGATATATCGGGAGTGGTTAAGTTCATAGAGAAAGTAGAATGGTGGTGACTAGGAAGTTGTGGTTTAATGGATGTAGACATTTCGGTTTGTGGAGATGAGAAAGTTCTAGCGAAGAATGGTGGTGTGGCTGTGCAACAATGTGCATGCACTGAATGCCACTGCACTGTACACTTCACATGGTTAAAACTAGGTAAATTTTATGTTATATGTATTTTACCACAATAAAAATAACCACCTTCACTCCACCACCGCCACCGCAGAAAAAAAACACCATAATGGAAACCTAAACTCTCACGCCTTAAATAAAAAGGACTCCTAACCTCTCCGTGCTTGAAATCTAAAATGATAATGGCAGCTACACCCTTTTAAGACAAATAGTGTTCCCAATCGCTTCTGCTTGCCACCCTCCAAGCATATCTGATGTGACCAAGATCCACTTTGGCTGTGGTTTCCACTGTGTGCCCTCGGTGACTTCAAAATCCCCATCCTTCTTCTCGTTAATGAAGGTTTGCTTCGACCTTTCCATTAGCCCACAAACTACTATTAAAAAAGCCATTTATCAGATTAACACTGAGGACTGCAAAAGTCATCTGCCAGCAGCGTGTGCTTTTCCACGTAGGGGTTGCCATGCCAACAGCTGCTGCACGTTCATTGTACAGAAGTATCAATTTCAACAAAGTCCTGCTTCATAATTCTGAGGACCAATTCAGTCTTGTTGCCCCTCCCCACTTCCCAAATGTGCACACATGGCAAAGACCCCACCAAAATCAGGTCATGACCAAGAAGGAGAGCAATTGTAGAATCAACTTGCTAAAGGCCAACATGCCTGCAAGGTTGTAGAGCAGGCCAAGGTGATTTATTTCCTCACCCCAACTCTTATCCTCTCCTAACCCCTGAGGGGTACAGTCAAGAATTTCATGCAATAACAGTCTGGCCAGTAATTCTAGGAAAAGGAGTCCTGGGTGAATAAATTGAAAGAGCAGCAATCATTGTGTAAACTGTCATAATAAATTAGTTCCCTGGAGATAAAATGGAGGAAAATACTTAGATTCTATTGATGCTGAATTCTGTTGCAAGTTTTTGTGTTAAATGATGCCTGAGAACTTTTCAGTAACTGTGTTTAAACTGACTGGCATTATCATGATTTTGGTTTAGAAGAGTCTGAAAACAACTCTAGGAAACAAAAGTTAATTCCAACAAACCATTTCCAACAAGCCCCAGCCTCATATTAAAAGTCCTAAATAAATAAAGAAAAAAAACACCAATCCAACTTAAAAATGATTCAGAAAAAACAGGCAAATGCTATAGACGCCTGGCTCCCAAATAAACATGAGTCATCTTTACGATGAACTTTACTGTAAATTTAGACCATACTCCCAACCACAATCGGCAGAGAGATAAAGCTCATCACAACTCTTAAAAATATACAGTGCAGTGAAGGCCTGGGGAGGGGGCTGGAGTGGGGGAAAAGGGATCAATGGAGAAAAAGGAGGGCTATCTGTAATACTTGCAACAATAAAGATAAATTAATAATATATATCTTTATTTATAATATATGTCTTTCGGGGGTGGGACAAAAACATTGTATTGACAGCATCTGTTTCAGCTAAAAAATTTTTTTTAGATCTTTTAACTGTAACAAATACGAATGACACCAAATATGAATTAATGTTTTCAGTGTATAGTGAATACACAATTGTGCAAAGGAGAAAGGGAACCTCTTAAAAGGTATGGATTATGTCACAAAGTTTCAGGAGGACAATCACCAATTAAAATTTCAAATGGAGCTTTAAAGTCTTAGGCACAGGAACAATGCCACCGAAGGAAAACACATTCTCCCAGCCAGTGGCTTCTTGCTCGAAGCAGACACATGGGCCACACTGGGAGCCCCAGCCCAGCCCTGACAGCCTCATGGCCGCAGCCTGTTCTCTGTAATCACGTGAATTACTCTAAGCCTCGAGAAAGGACTACATGGGCACAAAACCTTTTAATTTGTAGTTATTTCTGGGACACCAGAGCTAACAAACATATTGGTCCGGCATATAGAAGAGATGCCGTTTTTCAGGCGTGAGAATACTCTTCAGACTGGTGAGAGCTTGTTTTCTGAGCCTGGACACGCCAATGAACAGGGGTGGTACTGTGATACTTCCATGCGTAGAACTTAATACAGCTATATTGCATCTCCATGCCTTGACAGCCAGAGAGAATTCTGATATATTGCTTATAGAAAATGCATTTCCACAACAGCATATATGAATTCATGCACAAGTGGCATCCCTCAGGGTGGCCTGCGGGGATCAGACTACAGCTCACACCCCCAACCTCGTAGCCTCACAGTCCCACAGCCCTGCCTGGCATCCCACTGTGGCCTGGTGCTGTTCCATCACCTGCTCCACCACCCTGCCCTGCGTCCCCCTTCCCCTCTGCTGCCACCGCTAGTGCTGTCTGTGGGGTGATTGGGCCCCCTGCTCACACCCGCCTTGGCCTAGTGCTGCCCACTCTCTTGCTCCACCACCCCGCTGCCACAGTCCTGCTCTCATTGGGGCTTAAAGGGGCCGACAGCATCTCCACTGCTGCCCACTGCCAGCATAGCATTGCCGACACCCGCCATGTTCCGTGCCACCCCCTGGTGTTCAGTGCACGTCATAGTGAGTGGTCGAACTCCAGGTGGAACAATTTGCATATCAAGCTTTTATTATATAGGACTCTGTAATTACATATTCATATCTATTAAATAGAAGAAGTATGTTCATTGAAGTGTTAACAGGTGTTGCTTCTAGGTGGTGAAATTTTGGTGATTTTTATTTTTATCTGGATGCCTTCCCGTACTATGACTTTTTATAGAAAACACAAATTTTTTATAATCAGATGAAAACAACTTAGCTACTTGGAAAACAATTATAGAGGAAAGATAACTTACAAGGACTGGCATCTGTGCGTGTACACTTGCACAGTCTCTCTAACCATCCTTATGCTAAACTCTTCTGCCAAGTAATTTGGGGAGCCCTGTTCTGTCTTCCATCCAAAGGACCCAGGGCACCCCTGGGTGACGTTCCCACATCCCTGTCCTCCCTCCACATCCTGCTCCCCCATTCAGCAGCGTCAGTGAGCTGCCCCCACACTGGGGGCAGGCATTCAAGAAGCAAGGAAATATTATGCAAGAGCACAGGAAGTCAGAGGAGACAGGATTCTGGGCAGGCCTGGCAAAGAGTCTGTGTGAACTCCAGTGAACAAGCGGACTTTGCTCAGCGGGGCCGAAGCCAGCAGAAAGCCTTCCCAGGCGGCAGGGGAGAGCCATCCACCTCAGGTCCCTGGCCAGTGGGAAGCCATCCAGAACTTGATGTACCTGATGAAAGGCAGATAAACCCAAGTCCCAATATTTCCACTTTCTGGCACAATTTCAAGGTGACTCCCCAACAGTCATGCACTGTGACTCACCTCTGTCCCACAGAGTGCTCCCCCCGCCTCCCCAATACAGTGTAGCTCCATTCAGTAATTTTCAAGCCTGCTCCTCTCAAGGCCACTGGCTTTCTGACTCAGTTCTTTCTCCCTCCTCCTCCCTTCTGCCTCAGATCAAAAGACACAGTCCTTAGGGTATGTGACAAGATTATGTCAATCACCTCATGTTAGTATCAACTCTGAGCACTCCAGGTATGTATGTGTATGTGTATATATATATGTATATGTGTATGTATACATACACACACATAAATATATATGTGTGTGTGTGTGTGTATATATATATATATTTATGGATATATATATACACACAACAGCAAAACCCCCCGCTTTTGTAGTTTATGTTTTCCAAGCCCAAACCAATTGACCAGGCAGCGATTAATGCAGCCATTTGACAGATGGGAAGCTGAGGCTGAGAATGAGTGCGTGACAGGCTGCAGCCGGTGTCGTGTTGGAGGCGGGACCCAGGGCTCCTCGTGAAGGGTACTCTCACCCCTGAGCAGCCTCCTCCTTTGCTGGCATTAGGAGGACCAGACGATGTCCCTCCTGATAACACAGCTGTTCCGTTTTGTAGAAACCACTGGGCAGCGCCCATTCTGTCACACCCCAACCCACTTCCTTCTAGCGGGTGCTCCACTTGCTGTTGTGGAAGTGGATCCAGACCCTTTTCCCGCTCGGTAGTGATTTCCAAGTCTCTGCTCCACTCCATGGTAATAGAACCTCCTCTTGTAGAAGAGGAGTCGCAGGGGAGCTGGAGAGGCCTCCTCCAAACCCTCACCGATCACCTTTAACCTCCCATCTTCCTTTCTTTAGGAAGCACCTGGAAACAGGTGTCAGAACCAGGCTCCACTTTTCGATAGAACTGGAACCCTAGAAGGATGTTTGAGTCTATCCTGTCTGCTTCCCACCCATTGGCCCATTTTAATGATGGAGAAACTGAAGCCCAGAAGTCACCTGGCTGGTTAGTACTCCTCTTTCCTTCCCATCAGGCCACAGGAATTCCACTAGACACATCAAGACATTTCCCACGCAGAAAGGGCCTAGGTCCACGTGGTAGGCTAGACGGTACCAGGCAGAAGTGGGGTTGTCCTAGGACCCTCACTCCCTTTTGCCATTCTTAGGAGCGGGCAGTGGTGTTTTAACAGGAAGAATCAGCCACAGGGGGAATGACACCCACCCAGTCACTACCCCTGGCCTGACAATTGCTAATTGTGGCGAGGACCGACAGTGGCATTCTCCTGGGACTCTGCTGTGTATTTCCAGACGCCACAAATACACAATGGCTCCTACTCCCCCCGTGTAAACACATTGCCAAATAAGACAAACAATAACATCGCCACGACAGAAAAAGAAGGTGCCTGGAGAGACAGCACGGGGCAGTGGAAAGAGGCTGGGGCCGGGGATCTCCTAGCATGGACCGTACCTCTCTCTGGTTTGGGGATCCCATGGTTGTGCCTCAGCTGTTTCATCTGTGTGATGAGAATGGCAAGTGCTTTAATCTACATCCTGAGCTTTGGCAAAAACAAACACTGAAGAAATGTGAGAAATAATAATACGAAGTTAAAGACAAAGACTTACAAGCCTGGTTTGATATTTCCCTTAAAGAGCATCTTATATGTGCTCAGTGCTGCCCCAGACACAAAGCATTTAGTATTGAGCAACTCAGCACAGTCCCTGGCCTCAAGGAGCTTACAAACTAGAGGGGAGTGACAGACAATGAGCAGACAAATAAATTACATCATTTGTGGAGTGTTATTAAGAGAAAGAACAGAGATGAAAGTTAATGGAGGGAGGTCTAGAAAGGCTTCCTTGAGAAGGTTATATTTAAACTGAGACCTAAGGCCCAAGTCAGCTGGCCTGATGCAGGATAGGGCTGAGGGAAGATCAAGGATGAGGTATCAGGGGTGCTAAAGATGATGGTCTGAGGCTAGAGTTGACCTGGTAAGGCTCACATTGTGGTTGAGCCAGGCCCTTCAAAACCAAAGCTTCATTCCACTTCTGGTAACTCCCTCAGGCCCAGGTGTCTTCTAAGCATGCATGCCCCTCATGTGTAGACCTACCAATAAGCTGTCGACTTTTTAAAGATCTTGGGTCAGGCATGTAGGGAGCCCACAATGATGAATAATGTCTTGCATATAAGATGAAAGCAACAAGTGGAACCTGGGCAGATGTACTGTGGATACAGCCTTTCAGTCTACAGATTTGGGGGTGCTAAGTCAAAGGGCAATTTCTCATTCATTCAGGATGGCAGCTGGAGTGGACCCTCGACCTCCACAGGTGAGGGAGAATGGCCAGGCATGGAAGGGGCACATCCAAGGTTAGACTATTTTTCAGGAGTCCTGGGGGTTCCTCAGTCTCTTGGTGTTGTTAGGTTTCTTTGAATCTCAGAGTATGGGAAAACTATAGCTCATATCCTGAAATCACTATTGGAAAAAGCACACACTCCTGAAAAACCCAGTGGGGGTCGGGGGAGGGTGCATGTAAGGTAATTGGGACTTAAAGGCCTGGGAACAAGCATCTCCTTTTAGATTCTCTTAAGGCTCCCAAATGCAGACAAATCACTCCAACAGGTAAAGATGTGCCAAGTGATTATATTGCTGTGCTTATTAATAATGATGCCTTAATGGTCTGCACTTTAAACTTTTCAAAGGTCTTTCTAGTAAGATAATGGTTGCAAAAAGATTTTAAAAGTGTAATATACTTTTTAAATGCATGGTTTTATTGAAACTCTAGCTCATTTCTACCCCATAATAGTCTTCTTAGAAAGCAGTTAGTGTGTCTAACCTCCAATTAGGAATGGGAAAGATGCAGAGAGGTTGAATTACCTGTTCTAGGTTACACAAGAGTTCCATATTTCTTAGTTTTTGCTTTACCAAACAGATTCCTAGACCCTCTTGAGAGCTCCTCTGAACCTCACATGCAGGCAGTCCTTGCCAGGGACTAAAAATAAGGTATCCCTGGGAGCATTTATAATCTGTTTGGTAAAACAAAGGCTAAGAAATATGGATCTCTTGTGGTCAGCCCCTGACACTAATTTTGGAGGAATTCAAGTGGTTGAAGGTTTGTCTTTTTCCAAAATAAACATGTACTCTGCCTTGGCCCAGAAGATCTAACTCAAGGAGAGGTAAGCTGTCATCATTACCCTCATAACATCTGGATCCATTGAAGGACCTACAGGTAGCCCAGGATCATAGGGCTATGTTGATCTGAATATCGAGAATTTTTCTAATGTGCTCAAATAAATAGCTCAGAAAAGAAGGAATAAACATTCACATTCATCTCAGACTCCCAAGGCCTGACGCCAGCCAGCACTGTGGTGACCACACCACACCCAAGTGTGCCCAGGTCCCATCACCTCGCTGATCCAGGTAGGAAAAACAGTTTTCTTGGAGTTCAGCAGAAATGAAGTTGAAAGTTTCACAAGGAACCTTTATTTTGGAAAAGAAGAGAAAAGAAAAACAAAACAAAACATGGTAAGTTCATGGGTTTTTATACCCTAAGAGTCTAGTCACAGATTAGGTTGGTTAGGACATCTTCCTTTGCCTTCCTGAGGTCTATCTGCAGCTGTAGGAAGGTAGATGCTAGACTCAGATATATAGCTTTGACTAAATTCAAGTGAACACTAGTTTCTAATCTATGAGTTTCTTAGGATGACCCTGAAGCAGCTCCCGAGGGAATGACCAAGGCCCAGACAGCCCTATATCTGGGCTCAGCTGCCCCCTGAAGTCTGGAGGAGGAGGAGGGCTCCTTCCACCTGGCTCCAGAGGTCCCCCTTGGATTCAGGGCCAATGTTCAGCATCCTGCACAGAGTAGTGTTTAAATGGTTACAAGTATGACACTGAGTAAAGGAGTTCTGCCTGGGCTGGGCAGCAGCTTCCCCATTCTATAATTATTTACTGATTATGGAGGGGACAGAAAAGGAATGAGATGCAACATGCAATTGTCATGATGAGATTAAATTCAAAGTCAAGCACTCAGGAGCTGCAGCCTCCCTCAAAGTACCATTGGACAGGGTACACTCAAGTGACTTGCTTGGCCTTTACTGGTGTGGGATCTTCTCCAGTGATTTAGGATCTCTGGCCAAGGCCCTGCTCGCAAGTGTCCAGCCATGACCTTAAGAGCTTCTAAATACCTCTAGGGGAAAGGTTAGACCTATTGGGAGAGGAAAAAGCCCCAGCTGCCCTACCCAGGTGACTCTAGAAATATGGCTCCCTTTTCTTTCTCTTCTGGCAGCATCCAGCCAAACATCAGAGCTCAGGCTTTAGAGAACAGTGTGACACATTGCAGGAAAGGAGAAGGCCAGGGAACAGCTCGGCTACAGTGCTCCACACAGGGCATGCAACAGACAGTTACTGGTAAAGATGACAAAAGGGGTGGTCTTTTTTTATTGGGCCTCCTCCCTACAAATAGGGATGTAGAAGGGATTGTCCTATCTCCCTGCAGTGATCAGATTCAAAAACCTGGAATCTGGAGTGAGAAAGGGAAAAGATCAGATATCTCCCTCTGGTTCCACTAATTCCTAAGAGAGGCACGCATTGCTCTCATGGCCCCAAGGCTGCCCAAGGATTACATCACAACATGACTCAGGGAGGACTGTCCCTAAACTTCCCAGCACCAGCCCAGGCCTGGTCTTCATCTCTCATTCATTAATAGAGCTCAAAATTAGACTCTGGAAGGAGCAGCTCAACAGCCCTTGCCTGCACACCATGTGTATTTCTGCATCCTCAGTTGACTCAAGCCGTTCACCGCAACCAGAATGCCCCAAACTCATGTGCCTATCAGAATTCCACCTAATCTTCAAGACCTAGATCTTAGTGTTCCTCCATTACACCTCCCTCTAATCTATGCTGATCTGTACAGAAGACCTATTTATCCTTATTCACTCTCACTTAATTACTGCCATTCGTCTTCTATTTGCTTAATGTTTCATCTGAGATAGCTTTGACTATCAAGATAGCAACGTCTTAAAGATGGCCCGAGAGCATCTGTTGACAAAACCATCTTGCAATGTTTTTAAGAAAAGGATCTTATGAACTTTTTGACTCTCTAACTAGACTATAAGCCTCCTGAGGGCAGGAGGTCCATCTAATGCCTCTTTATAACCTCACTGCATGCCATGGCACCTGAATTTGGTAGGTAATCTACAAATGTTTACACACAGTGATGATGCCCACTTTCCTACAAACTCACTGCATGCATGTTGGGTGACCAAGGAGGCTGGGTAAGTTGATCTGAGCGAAGGTTTCTGCCTGTGCCTCTAACCCTCTGCCCTGAGTTCCCAATGTTTCTGACATAGAACTACTGAGTCTGCATGCAGTTACTGGACACCTCAATGTAGGCCTCTCTCTGGAAAGAAGAAACAGAAAAAGATGACCAGGTCGCTGCTCTTGGAGGGCTTACCACCCAAGTGGTAATGACACACACACTCAATAACAGCAACAAAAGTTGCAAAAGCATCATAAAAATAATAAAATATAAACTGAAGACCATATAAATAAAGCTGCTAATCAGGGAGGGCCTCCCTGGGAAGAGGACTTCTTACAGAGACCTGGGACTCTCCTGTGCATACTTTCATGGCTTTTTTACTTTTGAGAATAAGCTGGAATGCTTTGCTGGGCTGTTCCTTGCCTTGGTGTACTGGGTATTCTTGAAGTGAAGCATTGGCATAATACTAGCCTGATGTTTGCCTTTGATGTAAAATCATTTATCAAGACCTGCCTGTGGTCCCCTGAATTTTTCCTTTCAGTCTTCTTTCTTTTTAAAGCAAAATAAGTAAAGAACTCAAATCTACACGAATGAAAACAGCAGAGCCCAAGAGGCAGGATTTCCAAAATCCCAAGGGACAACAATAAAACAGTTCTATACATTTTTTAAAATTAGAATTGTAGGGATTCAAAATATGCAAGGTATTACAGGACACGTCAGGAACTTAGACATCCTTGCCCTTGAGCAACATGCGATCTTGTTGGAAAGACAAGAACACATAAAATGTCATTAGATAACAAGGAAACATAATCAGGCAGGCTCTTTGGCAAACATAGCCAAGTGTTAGAAACAAGTGGAGGGGGAGGTGCCAGCGTGGGAACTACTACAGAAGGATTTGTAGGAACGGGAGGACTTGGGCTCACAGTAGGAGGTGGGAGATATTTGAGTAGAAATCGAGGAAAGGAGCCTCCAGATGGAGGGACTAGGTGAGAGAACAGAGGTGGAAACGAGTCCTGTGAGACAGGGCAAGGCAGGCCTTTGAGGCAGAGAAAGGAGGTCGTCTGTCTATTTGGAGCTCAGGAGGCACATTGGATGATGGTGAATGGGGTGAGAGCTGGAGGGGTTGGTCCCTTAACTGTCAGTGAGGTGGATTCCCACTGCCTTGTAGACTGCCCTTGGGAAGAAAATTGGACCAAGGACCTATGTCTTCATCCAGGGTCTGAGTGTGACTAGCTAATCCTTGAAGATCTTTAAGAGAAACACTCAAATCCAAAAAAAACCCTAAAACACCCTTTTCCCACCCTGAAGACTCAGTGCTCTGAGGACATGACAACCCTAATAGTCCTAAAACAGGGGTAGCCTCAGCACCATGCAAACATTTTCTGAGGGGCCCGGAGAGCTGTTTTAGCAGCCTGAATGCTTCCTGGTTGGTCAGATAGCAGGGAAATGTAGGGGACACTAATGTCCATGGAGCACCAGAAAACTCCAGAGCCAGGGGGAGGTCATCGAGTACACGGAAATCCTTACTTCTTGACCACCCCAATGGGCCTCCCCAAATGGAAGGGACATGCCAGGTTAGCCAGAGCATCTAGACTGAAGGCAAGAAAGCCAAATACTGGGAAGGCCCTGAGCTGGCTTCCATGCCCCTCTCACCATTAATTCCCCTAAGCAACTGGTATAGAATAAAAGACAGACTCCTGCCACATGGTGATATAGTTACATTTATAGAAGCTCTCTGGTCACCAGTGAAATGTGACCTTCATACTTCTCTTATCTTAATATCTGGGTAAACATCTGTTGTGCAAGCACACAAATAAAGGTTCTAAAGGTGAAATGCGGTGTGTCTGGTAACACCACACTGCTCCAAACCCAGGCACCAGAAAATCCTTTTGGCACTGCCGAAGCCTTCTCTCTCCCTTTACCCTGGGCACCAAAATTAGCATCACCAACCTTGGCCAGTGCTGGAGTGAATGCTGCCATTCTAAAATAGCACTGGAGAAACACAGGGGAGAAATACAAGGGTCCAGTGGTTTCCAGACACTTATTGAAGAAAGCAATTTCACTGGAATGCTTTTCAAGCCAAATAAAAGGAAGTGAGCATTATCAACATTAATTCTAGAATCTCTGAAAATGCTACTCTTCTAACTCCCAGAATCCCTCACGTAGCTTATTTGATACCATTAAGCAAGATTGTTTTCATTCAGAAAAAAATGTGTTCATAAAAAGAGTGTTCATCAAATGACCTGTGCTTTAATTTAAAAAATTACTTTACTAGCTTGCACAGTCTTGATATTTCTGGAATACTCTAAAAATATCAGGAAACATTGTGTTTCCCAAGCATAACTTTTTTGTTGTTTGCACATAAAATTCATAAACAGAGCCAGGCAACTCTTTTTGTAACTGTGTGTGACGCATTTTTCCAGGACAGTCTTTCTCAATACTCCAAAGTGCTTCAGCAACAGGAAGTCATAAAGGTAGGAAGGAGGCCTGTAAATATTTGCTGTAATTACTCATTAGTACTGAGAATAGTTAGCATTGAAATTTGAGTCATCCCCTTTGTGCTCCAGCCTCTTCAGTACCTTGTCACAGGAGCCCAGGATGCTACATAGGAGCTTAGCCTCACCTGGGAGGGCCCAACACTACACTTCATTGCAGATGGCGTGGTTTGTTTCTCTCAGCTTCCCAAATACTAGATCAATGTGATGCCTTTCCTTCCCTCTCTGCCCCTTATCCAGAGGCAGTCCAGACAAATCTTACGCAAAGTGGTGGCAATATGAAAATTATTTTATCACGGGCAAAATATGCTTATCTGTTAGTATAAATATAAGAGACACAGAGAGAACACATCTGGCTAAGCCTATAGCACAGTGACTGACATGATTACTACCAAAAAAGAATCATGTACTATCACTGATATATTTTAAAGGATGTATAAACATGTCTCATGTCCTTTTCCTCACAGCAAACCACCCACCCCCAGGGTCACAGGTGAGTAGGGTACTTCAGACTGAAATGAGACCAAGAGAGTCAACTAAGGACTTGATAGAGTTGGTTAATTTCTGGAAAGATTCCACTATTGGCTGTCTCCCCCTCTCCCCCACCCCCAGCAATGTGAGCAGCGGGGGTTAGCCTCCAGCATCACAATCATGAGTGAAGCATACAGAGTCATGTTCCCCTCCTGTGTGTTATCACACAGCCTCACGCAGTGCAATCCCTGATCTGTTAAGATTCCTAGCACTAACCTCTCAGGTTTTTTTTTTTTTTTTATTGGAGGGTGCCAGAGAGAGGAGGTGCCCTGGGGGATTATAAGAAGAGAGTTATACCAATCCACTCTCATGGCTTTGTAGAATTGGGAAAATGGCAGGTGGGTGAATGGCAAATAAATATATTTTTTTAATGGGGTCATTTTCCTTCCTGAGGAACTACCCTTTCTGAAACATCTTTCCACATGAGGAAAGGATCTGTTTCCCAGAGTCATTATCTTACACAGAAGTCACTTGTAACTCTAAAACAGAAGACTTTTTCCATGTAAGGGGAAAGGTGGGGCGGGAGGTGTGCCTCCCGGGAACACGTGGTGTTTCTGGTGCTCATGCTATACAATAAGAATTTTGCTGATGTACAAGTGGCCTTTAGAAACAGCCTAAGGCAGTGAAGCAAACCAGTATTTCTTGAGGAATCAGACAAAACAACCAGGCCACTTAGAAGTAGATAACATTCCGGTCCGTTCCACACCTGTTTCCTCAGCTCCAGAGATCTTCAAGGGCCTTGCCACGCTTCTTGACTTCATGCTTGCAGATCAGTTCTGTGACTTCCAATTGCAGGACCAGACAACTGGCACCAAGTTACACCCAGCCTCTACTTGAAAACCACCGAGCCGTGAATGGCATGCACCCATGCGTGACTCACACACCTACAGTGCTGTGTGAGTGCCACCAAGGCTTGCTTCTGTTGGTGCTCTCTGTGTCGGTGCAATTGTTTTACAGCTCTGTGAACACTCACGATGACGTCTAGGTTCACAGTGCAGAGGCCAATGGCGTGAGGGCTGTGAAAGCGTGCGGCTCATGAGAGAAAGGGCTCTATAAAAATGCAACGTTATTATTGCAACAACCAAAGCTATTCTTTATTCCCCTATCCATTCTTTCCTTCCTGTGCTTGCAATTTCAAAAGATCAAAAGAGCCAGAGGAAGTCTTGTGCATCTTGATTGGGAGATGCTTCTTCAGAAGCCACAGAGGAAGACTGCTAACAGGTTCTTCTGCACAATGGAGTCTGAAGGCTAAAGTAATTATTGAAGTCTTGCCACCAGCTAAGGGCGGCGGAAGGTGGAAAGCTTTGAACTTCTTAAGGGCAAGAAGGAACTGCCTCCTGCCCAAGTTGAGAAAAACCCACGAAAAATAAAGCCCACAATATTTCCAGAACTGCCAATTCCACCCTTCAGATCTTCAATCCCTGTCTGAGTGTAAGGTTCAATACAAGTGATGAGTCATAAAAGGGAAAGTAACTATAATAATTATAAACCCAACAACAAAAGCAGTTATCATTTATGGAGTACTTACCACAAGTCAGGAATGGTAATAAATACTCTATAGATATCTCAAAGAAGGTGAGGCGGCGTACATCACTGGTTAAGAGTATAGACTCTGGAAACATTTTGCCCTGTTCAAATATTAGCTCAGCCCATACTACCTATTTGACCTTTGGCAATTCTCCTTTCTTTTTTTCTTTTACTTATTTTGTCTCAAATTTA
>PVJN01026549.1:0-28932 GCA_004026805.1 Lasiurus borealis | reverse complement strand
CCCACTCTAAGGCACACCCCCTCTTCTCCCCCCGCCCCCCCCCCCAGTGTGGTCCTGAGGTTTGGCTTCACGGAGGAACTCGCCAGCGGTTCCGGGGTCTGCAGTGGGGCCGGGCTCCTCGCGCCTTTCTCTGGGAGCCCCAGCCCTCAGAGGCGGCTGGGCAGGTGGGGCACCGCCCAGTCGGCCTACTAAGTGGACTCGGCTGCGTCCTGAGGCTCCGTGGCCGAGTGCGCGCGCCCAGTAGGTCCACGCCCCAGGTGGCTTCGGCTTCCAACCCCATGAGTTCGAAAGCACAGCGGGAAACGCCTGGTCTGCAATGGAGGGAGAACATCGGGAAAACGCACTTACCTGGCGAACTAAGCGAATTTTCATTACTCTGAACGAAAGAGAAAAGTAGATAATAAACATGAGAGTGGAAGACCATTAGAACAAGAAAAAAGGGTGTGTGTGGGGGGCGGGTCCACAGAGAACCACAGATAGAGAAACCCCTGGCGACCTCGCCCAAGGAGCGCAGCGTTCACCCCAGACATTGCCTTACAAAAGGGAAACAGAAGGTGAAACCTGTTACCTCTGCAGGCTGAGCGGTGACTCGGGGCCCTGACGAATGGATGGGAGAAGGAGGCGAAAGTTAAAACTACCTCCTCTGGGGGCCGAAGGACGGACACAGATGCGCGTCCGGCCTCCAAGAGGATCTGAGGAGACAGGGAGACCACTTTTTACCTTCGTTTAAAAAACAAAATTAAACTACTTATTAATTTTAAAACAACAACAAAAACAACCCCACCACCGTGGGAATGAACTCTAGATGCTGCCAAGCGAGGAAAGAGCCCGGGGCGCAGAGGAATGGGGTGCGGGAGGGGCGGAGCGGGAAAGGTGCCGCGGACCGGAGGCGCAACCTCATTCATTCATCCTCTGCAGGCTCCGCTTTAAAAACAAAAACCCTGTTCACCACACTTACCTTCGCGATGCCTTATCGTATCAGAACCTTTGAAACAGTTTGCGCTTTAAGGGCCGCCGCAGACAAGTGACTACCCCAAGCGCATCGGACCGGGGGCGCGGAAACAGCCGGGAGGCAGCTGGAAACCGCGTTGGCGGTGCCGTCCGTACCTCCCCTCTCCCCTCCCGCTTCGACCCCACCCCGGCCCGCGGGAATGGAACTGTCACCTGCCCCCCAGCTCGCCCCGGGCCGCCAGGGCAGCCTGGGAAAGTCGGTCTGGCCAAGCGCCCCCGGCCAGGGAGAGCGGCGCGGCCGAGCCCGGCCCCCAGAAGCGAAGGAGTTACACAGGTCTGCGCGGCACCCGGTAATTAGGCGCGGTTCACACGCTCTCTAGCGCACGGAAACGACTTGTCACGGTGTTTCCAGCGCTCCTTCTCGCCCCCTTTCCTCCACTCCTTCCCCGGCGCGCCCCGCCCCTCCCGGAGGCACTCCGTGAAACCTTTGGAGTTTCGAATCTTTCGGACACTGTAGAACGCGGGGCTCCCCGGGCGCGGGTCCGGCCAATCAGAGTGCCGTCTGCCTCCCCTGACCAATGGCAGGCGCCACATTGTTGTCCAATTCTGCCTAATGGAGCCCTAAGGAGCAACAATAGAGCGGGCGAGCGGCTCATTGAGAATCTGGCAGCGCCGGGCGACTGCGGCCGGGCTGTGCGCAGCGGCCCCGGCGCTCCGCGAGGCGGGACGCGGCGCGGCGAGAGCAGGGTCGTGGCACGTTCCTGCCAACCGGTCCCCAAACGGCCCCCCGGGCTCCCATTCCCGACGGAAAGGTTGGACTCTGCAGCGTCCCGAGGGGGTCCGGAAGTTGGGACATGGTGACCGAAAGAGGGTGACGCGGTCGGAGAAGGAGCCAGGGGGCAAAGAGAAGAGGCCAAGGGCGCCGGCGTCGCGAGCGGAGCTGGGAGGCGCGTGCGCCGCCTGCGGAGGAGCAGGAGCAGGAGGAGGAGGAGGAGCAGGTGTCCGGAGCCCGAGGCAAGTAGTTGAGGGCCACAGGGAGGGCAGAGGCGGCGGCCCGGTCTGCGACCCTGTGCACAAGGCCCGGGCCTTGCTGGGCGCAGGGCGTGTGCTGCTCCGGGGGCCTGGAGGTAGAGGCAGCGCATGTGGAAGAGGGGAGGGGTCTGGGACGGGGGGATGGTGACCCCAGGATTCAGTCCCAGGCTCTGGAGGGGATCGGAGAACCCAGAGGGAGCCGTGGAGGAGTTGGGCCTGATGGGCCTTCGGGGGCCGGGGCGCAGGTGGGGCTCCCGTGTTCTCTCTGAGGCCGTCCCCTGCAAAACCACACAAATCCTAGGAACCCGTCCCTGCCACCAGAAGGTGGCAATCTGCGCCCGAGCGGGGTGCCCAGAGGCCCCGGGATGGGAGGGCGAGTCTGACTTGGTGCCGAACCCGGGAGGGGAGTAGAAGGCAGCGTGAGGTGGTCGGGATTCCGTCCTGCGATTCCTTTTGCAGGATACATCCCCTCCCTGATGACTCCCCCAGACTGTACCTGTGGCACAGGTTTTACTCATTCCCACCCGGCCCACCGCTGCGGGTTTTATTTTATTTTTTTTCTAGCACGCCCCTCTGGCCAGGGCCACTTGGGAGAGTCAGTCTTGCAAGCCCCGGGCAGTGAGAGCGGCGCCCCACAACCCTGGGACCCAGACACCTGTCCGCTGCTCTTAGTGATCCTCCAGCCAGCTAGTCTGTGGCTGGGTTTGCCTAGCCAGCGTGTCTTCAGCTGAAGTCGCTCTTTGGCCCTCTCCCCTGGCCCCTAACTCAGCTCCACACCCGTGTTTCCTCCCGCTCGCTCCGTGAAGAAGGTCCGCACTACGGAATTGGCAGCTCCCACCCTGGCGAGGTCCCTGGGCCCCTGGGCCTAACGTGGTCCCCGAGCTGTTTCCTAACCCTCCCGCCTGCCGCCGCTTCCTAGAGCTATTTTCTTCCTAGTCCCGATTTCCCCCTTGAACTCTTCCCACCAGCAAACAAAGCAAAAGAAAAACAAAAAACCTCCAGCCCAGCCAGCTGAACTCCCCTTGTCTCTCCTCTCCACTCTTCCCCCAAACTGGCATCTCACCCCAGATGTTCCTGTTTTGTCTTAGCATCCATCTGGTGGGTCAAAATCTCCTCTCTCATCCCACCCAACAAACATTCCTACCGTCTTACCCCCAAGGAAGCTACACTTTGGGAGATACTGTTGTGGTTTCTGCCGCCCCCCCCCCAAAAAAAAATTCTCCTTATACCCATCTGAGCCAGTGACCTTTCAAACTTTGTTTTTATTTTTTCCAGCAGAGCCACTGACTCAAACGAAACCTTACACACCCAGCCCCCAAATCAGATACGAGAAGAGCTCGGAAGGAGTGGGGTGGGGAGCTCGGCCTTACACAGGGGGCCCCAAAGGCAGCCTCCCTCCTCCCCCCCCCCCCAGCAATGTGACCACCAGGAGCCACACTGGCCCTCACTCAGCCTGGCTTTCTGGAGGGTGTGCCTTAGCTTCGCGCACCGTGCCCGCCTCACCCCGGTCTCCACCCCCCACCCCCCGCTCCCCGCTGTCTTCCATGCCAGGTTCGGACATGGAGCTTCGCTCGGAGCTGCCCAGCGTGCCCGGCGC
Source organism: Lasiurus borealis (assembly GCA_004026805.1). Lineage (NCBI taxonomy): Eukaryota > Metazoa > Chordata > Mammalia > Chiroptera > Vespertilionidae > Lasiurus > Lasiurus borealis. The sequence continues at coordinate 25,352 of PVJN01026549.1, read as the reverse complement.
GGCGGCGGCGGCGGCGACGACAGCGACGGGCCCGCCCGTGGCCTCGGTGGCCTCGGTGGCGGCGGCGGCGGCGGCGGCCGCTTCGCTGCCGGTGAGCGTGGCCGGCGGCCTGCTACGGGCGCCTCCGCTGCTGCTGCGGGCGGCCGAGAAGTACCCGCGGACCCCCAAGTGCGCGCGCTGCCGCAACCACGGCGTGGTGTCGGCGCTCAAGGGCCACAAGCGCTACTGCCGCTGGAAGGACTGCCTGTGCGCCAAGTGCACGCTCATCGCCGAGCGCCAGCGCGTCATGGCGGCGCAGGTGGCGCTGCGCCGGCAGCAGGCGCAGGAGGAGAACGAGGCGCGCGAGCTGCAGCTCCTCTACGGCACCGCCGAGGGCCTGGCGCTGGCCGCGGCCAACGGCATCATCCCGCCGCGGCCCGCCTACGAGGTCTTCGGCTCCGTGTGCGCCGCCGGCGACGGCGCGGGCCCGGCAGCGGGGGCGCCCGCGGGGACGGGAGGCGGCACGGCGGGCGCCGGGAGCTCAGGTGAGCGCGCGGCCTGGCCCGGAGGAGGGGGGTAGGGTGGGGGCAGAGGGGAGCCGCCACGGGGTCCAGGGACTTGATTCGGCACCGAAAGAGGAGACTCCCCCTTCTCCAAACGCCCCTTCTGCTAGAGCGCACCGCGCACCCAGCCCCGGTTTGGGGCATCGGGACAGAAGCTCTCTCTTTGCTCCCCTTTCTGAAGCGTTTGCATTTTACTTGTCTTTCACCGCGGGCTCCACTGTGAGCGTGCTGTTAGTCTTTTCTCCTCGGAACGGACAGGTTGCAGCTCCCCCCGCTCACTGCCGGGCCCTTCTCCCCAGGGCGGAAACCTGCGCGTCTTTCCCCTGCGTTCCCCGCGCTGCTCCGCCCGGCGCAGGTGCCTCCTCTGCTTCCCCACTCTCTGCGGAAACCCGACCCCCGCCACCCCCTCCTCCGCCCCGCCCCTCCGTCCGTCTCTAGGTCTGGAGGACGACTGACTCGTTCTCTTTCCGCGTGTGACTCCGGTACTCCCGTCCCCATGGCGCCTCGGACCATCGCGGGTCGTGCCCTGCTCCTCTCCCCACTTGTCCCCGAATTCTCACTCTCATTTCCCGGGACACCCTTCCCTTCACCCCTCTACTCCCTGCCCGGCCCCACCCTCTTCTTTCAACCTCCTCGGGCTTTTTCTGGGGAGCGAGGAGACCTGGCGGGCGCCCTTGGGGCCCTCTGGGCTCTCAGCCTGGGAGACGAGAACGTCTCAGGTGTTCATTTCGGAAAGGGAGGCGTGGAAACAGGGGCTTTATTTTTCGCCTGTAGAGGAGAAGTTGGGGATGTTGTAGGTGTCCCAGGCCCCGTCTATCCCGGCTACGCTGCCCAGGGCCAGCGGGCACGTACTCCAGGTGGAGGGGGCTTTTCTCACGGTGCGGGGTGGCGCTGGAAGTTACGCGGGCTCCTGTTTGAACCGGGGGCAGGTCACTCTGCCAGGGCGGGCAGGGCTGGGGAGGGGGATAACGGTGGAGGTGTTAAGGGCACAGGTTGGGGAAGAAGGAGACTGCCTGTTGAGTTTACAGGGCGCAGGTGGTTGGGGTTCCGGGTGCAGAAAGGGGACGGCTCCCGGGTAAGCAGGGGAGGAGAGACAGGGCTGTAGGGGGGGACCCAGAGGAGGGAATGGCGGGGCAGAGAGAAAGGCGCACTGGAGCCCAATGAACGAAGGTCCCGGGCTCCCTGGGAAAGGGAACTGGGCTGCGAAGGGTTGGGGTGCTGGGGGGTGTGGTCCCTCCCCACTGCTAACTGTTCTTTACACCCCCATGTCTCTCCTCCCAGAGGCCAAGTTACAGAAGTTTGACCTGTTCCCCAAGGCGCTGCTTCAAGCAGGCCGGCCGGGCAGCCCGCCCCCGCCACCCGGGAAACCCTTATCACCCGACGGCGGCGCGGACTCGGGCCCCGGGACCTCATCCCCGGAGGTGCGGCCGGGCTCGGGCTCCGAGAACGGCGACGGCGAGTCCTTTTCGGGGTCGCCCCTGACCCGGGCCCCCAAGGAGGCAGGTGGCAGCGGCCCGGGCAGCGCCGGCCCCGGAGGCGGAGGCGGAGGTGGTGAGGAGGACAGCCCCGGCTCAGCCAGCCCTCTGGGCTCTGAGTCCGGTTCGGAGGCCGACCGGGAAGAGGCAGAGGGTCCGCCAGCCCCCGGGCTGGGCGGGGCCCCGGGTCCGAGGCAGCGGACGCCGCTGGACATCCTGACGCGCGTCTTCCCGGGCCACCGGCGGGGCGTCCTGGAGCTGGTGCTGCAGGGCTGCGGCGGCGACGTGGTGCAGGCCATCGAGCAGGTGCTGAACCACCACCGCGGCGGCCTGGCGGCCGGCCTGGGCCCCGCCGCGCCCTCGGAGAAGGCTGCAGCGGGCGCGGCCGCGGCGGAAGACGCGTGGCTGAGCCGGGTGGACGCGGCCGCCGCCGCCGGGGCGCCCGGGCTGCCCGGGCCGCTGCAGGCCGGCCCCGCCGCGCCCCCGCACCACAGACCTTTGCTGGCCGGCGCCATGGCTCCCGGGACGCTGGGCTCGCTGAGCAGCCGCTCGGCCTTCTCGCCGCTGCAGCCCAACGCCAGCCACTTCGGCGCCGCCGACGCCGGGGCCTACCCGCTGGGCGCGCCGCTCGGCCTCAGCCCGCTGCGCCTGGCCTACTCGGCGGCGGCGGCGCACAGCCGCGGCCTGGCCTTCATGGCGCCCTACTCCACCGCCGGCCTGGTGCCCACGCTCGGCTTCCGCCCGCCCGTGGACTACGCCTTCAGCGACCTCATGCGCGACCGCTCCGCCGCCGCGGCCGCCGTGCACAAGGAGCCGTCCTACAGCGGCGGCCTGTACGGGCCCATGGTCAACGGCGCCCCCGAGAAGCAGTAGGGGAGGGAGGGGCCTGGCAGCGGGGCGCCGGGCGGCCCCCCAAGCCGGGACCCAGCCTGGTCCCCGCGGGCTGCCGTCCTCCTCCGCCCCGTGCGCTCTCGGCTTCTCGCTCCAAGGGGTCCCCCTCGCTCCAAGGTGGTTCTCGGTTTGGTTCCGAAGGGCGGGCGGGAAGAACTGAGCCAAGTGGAGCCGCTGCAGACGCCGCCCTTGTTCTCGGAGGAGGTGTGAGGCCCTGGTCCTCACCACCACCCCTCCCACACACCCCTTCCCCAAGGTTCCCCAGCCTTCACACGCGACAATTGGGGCGAATTCCAAGTGCGCCTCCGGGGCGCGCGCTCCGGCCTCTCGCATGAGCTGCGCTGCCCTGCGCTCGGATGGATGGAGGGCAGGACGGTCCGAGAGTGTCTCCTGGGTCTGCCCTCCCTCCAAGAGTTTTAAGTGTCTGCGCTAACACACACACACACGAAGTTAGAATGTATACATCTCCTGGCACGGAGCAGAGTCTCTGGGACACACACATGTATCGGTCTCGTTGTGTAACAGAAGGACACGAGTTCTGCGGTGCACTTTCCTCCTTGCGGTCTTTGTCGCGCTCTCTCTGTCCCTTATGCCGGTAAGCATGGGTTTCCTTGACGCAGTGTGAGTTTTTTATATATGTATAAATCTATATATAACCTATACATATATATACAAGCCAGTGTATAATGTTATAAAATGGAATTCTAAGTTATTAATTGTAACCTGTAGGTGACCTCGGTATTAACGTGAAAAAAAAAAACAAAAACCCAAGCAAAACAAACAAACAAACAAGGACAACATGGAAAAAATTAGACTCTGCGAGCATTGTACTTATCAGATTTTATCAACTTAAATACATTGTAAACTCCGGACGGATCTCGCTCACCTGCCGGGGCCGGTCTCTCCCGAAGGAGCCGTCCAGGTGAGCGCTGGAGCGGGAACAGCGACTTGGACTGAGCCGGACCGGTCGGCCCGCACACAGGCCGCCGCCTCCCGCCGGGCCTCGCCCAGCGCCCCAGCCAGGGCGGCCGGCGGAAACGCTGCTGCAGAGAATGGCTCTCTTTGTGCTTTCCTTTGCATAGACCTGAGCTAGAAATAAATGTTATTTTCTAAGAAAACAACACCGAATCCCGTCCGGCTCCACGGGCAGCGGGATTGGAAAGGTCTTGATTTCCTGCTCGGTCCGGGGTTCCAGGGAGGGACTTGACCGGAGCCTGGGCTGGTCCCTGACCCTCAGGAGGGCGGGAGGAGCCTGGGAGAGCCTGTGGCTGAGAACTCCGGGAGGAGCAGCGTCTGTTGCGTCTCTGGAACCCCTGTTCCCCCTCCCGGCTTGGGCGCCGCGCCGGCCTGGGTCCCGGATCGCGAGCCTTTCTGCGGAGTCCTGCGAGCCCGGCCACCAGGTTCCGGTTTCCCCTGGGGCGCAGGTTTGGGCTGAGCCGGGTTGTGCACTGCCTGCCTCCCTTCTCAGAGAGATTGGGGACCAGGGGCTGCGGAGGCGGCAGCTGGGGAGGGAGGGCTGCAAGGGAAGACGATCTCCCGGTTATGTTTGGAATAACTGGTATTCCAGTTATTTTGGAATGGGGTGCTGCTCCCGCCCGAGGTGAGGACCCCACTCTGCACCCCCTTTTACTTCCCTCCTCAAGCGGAGCTGAGCAAATTAGCGGCTCCAGGGCGGACTCCTCCTCCCCCCAGCAGTCCATCCCGCTCCGGACGGGGTGACTCCCCCTCTTCGGGAAAGCAGGGTGCCCCCTCCCCTAGGCTGGCCCCGGCTACATCCCAAGGTAAACTTCTGGGGCCGGCTCGAGTTCCGCCAGGCGGTGAAACTTAATAGCGGGACAAGAAAAACGGTTTAATAAAGAAGGGCTTTAATAGGGAGCTAATTTGATTGAGTTGCCTAATTCCACTTTAATTGGAAAGGGGTTTGGCTGTTTGGTTATAGAGTGCGAGGGTGACGGTGAGATGCAAGTGGCGGGGGGAGAAGGAGCCAGAGAAGAGAGAAGGGGACAAGAGGTGGGCGCGCGAGGGAGAGTGGAGAGAGGAGCCGGGAAGTGGTCCTCAGAAGCCGCGGCGGCGGCGGCGGTGGCGAAGGCGCGGGGAGCGGCGCGAGTGGGAACTTTGTGGCCCTTCCCCGCTGCGCGCTCCGTCCTCCTCGGCCTCCTCCCACTCCGGCCCGCGCCCCGGCCTCCGCCCTGGCCACCGCAGTGAGCCTAAGGAGCGCGTGGGACCTGCACTGCGCCTCCTGGGGCTCCAGTGCTCAAGCCAGACCCGAGGGGGGCGCCCCGGGGCCCAGGCCCCCCACTCCCAAGAACATCTGCAGCTTCTTGGATGATGTATTTTCGTTCATTCTCACAGCAAACCAGGAATCGCGGGAGCTGTTTATTATCGGCTCCACTTCACGGAGGAAAACCGAGGTCCAGAGTGTTCTGGGTCCCTTCTCTGCACGGTTCCAGTGGCGGAACCTTCTCCCCTGGTGGAGAACTTTCTGCTGGCCCGAAAGGGGGACTCCCCAGGCAGCCACGGGCGGCTGGCCTTAGAGCCCAGAGAGGCTGTGGCCTCTGGCTGTGAGCGTCTTGGGTGGAGGTCAGAATGGTTCTAGCGGAGCTCGCAGAAGGGGGCGTGGTAGAGTAGTAGGGTTTCCAGGTTCCTCTGTTCCCCGCCGGCGCGTCTCTGTGGCCGAGGCCCTGAGATGGAAACCCATGCCGGTCAGTCACAGCCTTGACACCTGGCGAAGTCCTGCATCCAGGCGCGCCCCGACCCCCCCACCCCCATCCATGCGCGCCCCCGACCACACTGACCACTTCGCTGTCAGGAAATAGTGCGGCTCAGGACCACTCATTCATGCTCAGAGGAGCCACAATCAGAACCCAGGACGCTCAAGCCAGGTTGCTAAGTAGCAGTGTGTAGTGTGTGTGTGTGTGTGTGTGTGTGTGTGTGTGTGTGGAAGCTGGCTGGGTGGGTGAGTAGGTGCCTCTGGTTGGGGAGTACTGGGGGGCGGGCAGCGGGTTGGGACCTGAGCTGGTTCCCCTGTAGAGGTTGCAGGCAGTGCTCACACCCCTGATGGTGAGGACAGGGGCAGGGGCATCAACTCTTTTCTGCTGGGAGGGGAAGACAGGATGGGCCTCTACTGTCCATGTTTATTCCCTAACTCCCCTGCCTGCTGGACCCCATCTGGTCTGGGCACTGGGAGGACCTGGGCCTGAATCGAGTTGGGGGAGCTCTGATTATTGGGGAAACAGACTCACTAGGTGATACCTACTTTATAGTGATTTTTCTCCTCCTCCTCTCCCTCCTCTTTCTTCATAACAGCAACAGCAGCTGCACACCATTGAGTGCCTACTGTGTGCCAGGTCCAGTGCTAAGCAGTTCGACACAGTTCCTGCTCAGTGGGCGAGAAAGAGCCAGGAGCTGGGATCCAGGCTCTGTCACTGGCTGGGTCTGTTCATTCACGGGTTACTTCAGTCAGCAAATATTTACTAACTACTCACACTGTGCCAAACTCTATTCTAGGAGTTTGGGAAACACCAGTATGTAAAACAGGCACCATTTCTGCCCTCTCAACATTCGCAGGGTGGGGGGCTGCAGAGGTGATTACACAGGCAAGGAGGATGCACTGACCTAGGCCCAGGGATCAGGAAGGTCTGCCCATGGAAAGGAGAGCCAGGGAGGGTGCTTCACCTCAATTTAAGGGGCTCAAGGGTGCTGTGAGGATTAAATCAAATAATGCACAAAAATCTCTTAGCTCACTGCTTACTAACTAAGTGTTCATTGTCAGGATCAGATCCTTTGGTGTGGCTATTGACCCATTTCACAGAAGGGTAAACACCTCAGAGGGATTGAGTAGCTGTAGCAATTCTCCTTATAAATCCTCTAAGGTGTCACAGATTATGGGAGATGCCCTGCCCAGAGCAAGGGGCCACACAGAAGGGTCATCAGATGGCAGAGTGTGGGTTCTGGAGATGCTTCTGAGAGAATGCGAGTCCTGGGGGCAGTGGAGAGGGGCAGCACTGTGACCTACTGCAGGAAGTTGGTGAAGGGTCTTTGTGGAGGACCAGGTGGAGAGGGACAGGCTATGATTTTGGACATGGGTCAGAGGTCAGATCATGGAGAACCTGGGAGCACCAGGGTAAGGGGCCTGGGTTTCAGAGTGAGGGAGCCACTGACAGCATGGCCGGTGACAGATGCATTTGGATTGGATAGATTGTTAGGGGGAAGGCTGAACCCCTCAGTGGAAGAGCCATGAGAAATGGTAGCACCAAAAAGTGATCAGTGGGAGCGGGGACAGAGAGGGAAGAGGTTGACTTCAAGACTCTCCACTATTGATCCAATGGGAGGTGTAAACCAGGAGGAGGACTCACCCCTGAATCTCAGGTCTACGTGGGCTGGGTGACTCGCTGCTGGAGACACTCAGAATTGTGAGCCACTGAAGCAGAGACAAGATTCAAGGGTGGAAGAAAAAAGTTCGGTGTTCAACATCTAGAGTTTGAGGGGCTTAGAGGGTCTCTAGGTGTGAGTACCAAATAGCTGAAAGAGTTAGCATGGGGTGGCCACAGGGCCTTGGGAGGGATGGATGAAGTGGCCCAGCACTTTGTCCTCCTGCCCATAGGATAGACACAAGACTCCCTTAGTGAGGCTACAGTGTATGTGAGTGTGTTTGTGAGTGTGTGTTTGCGCGCGCGCGCAGGCATATTGAGACTCCCGACACTGGAGTTCTGCCTCTCCATTTCTGTTCATGCCAAGAAGGCTAGTCTCTTAAAATCATTCTTTTAAAATTTTGCACCTTGTAAAGGTCACTGTCCTGGAGCAGGACCCTGAGCAGCCGGTTATTGTGACAACAATGAAGCGTAAACTTCAGGGTTCCCCACCTGCACAGGAAGGTCCCTATCAACCTGTGCATGCCATCTACTTCCTGAAGCTTTAGGTTCATCGGCTCATCGGCTCTTCATTCTCCCCCTAGTCCACCTCCACTTCCTGTACTTCTCACTCTGGCCACGCTGAGTTCCTTAAAGCCACCTAAAAGACAATGCACTCTCCTGCTCCTTGACCCATGCAGGTCCCTCTGCCCCCCAAACCCTTTCTTTTTACTCCGCTTTGAGGATCATGCTCACCTCTCCCAAGGCCCAATGATGCCAGCGGAGCTTAAAGTCCAAGACTCACCCTCTGTACAGGTCCCTTTCAAGGTCTTGCACTTGGTGCACATGGTCAAGTGACCTCTTTTTCTTAAAATTTCAGGCCCCAGTGAAACCTGCATCTGCTACAGCTCAGCTTAGGCTATACCTACTGGCTTCCCGATATTGTTAATTATTGCTGCATAACAAATAACTCGAAAACGTAGTGACTTAAAAAAATTTTATTATCATGAATTTTGTGGGTCAAACATTTGGCATAGCTGGCTCATTCTTTTGTTCCAGGGGGTGGCCTCTTGGAGGTACTCAGCAGGTAGATTTGTTGATCTACTCAGCAGGTGATAACTTCCGACATATGTCTGGTGCCTTTGCATAGATGCCTGGAAAGCTGGGGTCAGCTGGACCATTAATTGGAGCACTACACGTAGGGTGCCCCCCACCCCCGCCGTTATGGTGGCCTCAGGGCTTCATACTTCTAACATGTTTACTTGGGCTTCCAAGAGCAGATGTTCCAGTGAATACTTGAAAGCTACATGGCCCTTTATGACCTTGCCTTACAGTGACAAGACTCTGCCCTTTGCAACTGACTGAAGCCCATGTTATACTGACTCAAAAAGAGAGTTGACACCCTCCCTGCAGCCTGTCCTCAGGCTTCTGCAGTGCGTGGGACCTGCCTGCTGGACAACCACGCTCTCAGGACAGCTGAATGCTTGTTCATTTCAGCCCTACATGATCTTTGTTTTAGCATTTTTAGGGTGGAAAAGCATGTTACTTGCATTTCTATTTTCTTTTCCAAGGGACAAGAATTTGGGATCCTCTAAGCTTTGATTCAAATTCATCTTGGGATGTACCATGATAGGGCTATGGGATTTTATTGGAATGAGGGTTCACTAGTTCTGGCACCAAGAGACTTAATATTTCTGATGCTTTCTTAATTTTTGAAAACCTTTTATTATGAAAAATGTCAAGCATATAAGAGAGTAGAGAGGACAACATAATTATCTTTATATACTCATCACATAAACAGTAATTATTAACCTTGGCCATATTTGCTTCACCTAAATGTTTCTTTGAAGAATTAAAATTCAGTTATAGGTATTGTGAAATTCCACTGTGAAATACCTCAGAATGCATCTCCAAAGCAGGAGACATTTTCTAACAAAACCAAAATATCATTAATACACTATCAGTATTACTGTCAAAGGGGAGAGAGGTGGAGGGACTAGATGAAAGAAGGTGAAGGGAATTAGCCTAAGGACATATATGCATGGGCCATAGACACAGACACAGGATGGTATTGGCCAGAGAAGAGGTGGAGCAGGGGGAGGGTGAAGGCGAGGATATGGAGGTATCTGTAATAATGTAAACAACAAAGAAAAACAATTCCTTTATATTATTTGATATCCAAAACATATTAAGATTTACCCAATTGCCCCCCTTTGAGGTCTTATTTATTCACTAAAGGCCCAGTGCATGAATTTATGCACCAGTGGGGTCCCTTGGACTGGCCTGAGGAATCCCGTTGAAACAGACTCTCTGACATCCCCTGAGGGGTCCTGGTTTGTGAGAGAGTGCAGACTAGGCCAAGGGACCCCCACCCCCTCCGTGCAGATTGGGACGTGGGAGGTTGGCCAGCCTGAAGGGACCCTGGGAGGGTTCCAGGGCATGACCACCCATCTCACTCAGTCCCAATTGGCCGGACCCTGGTATCAAGCTGATTTACCAGTCAGAGTGTCTGGCCCCTGGTGGTCAGTGCATGTTATGTTGAGCAGTTTTGCAGCCTTAGCATATTATTAGCATATTATACTTTAATTGGTTGAACAGGCTACTGGATGACCAGACACTTAGCATATTAGGCTTTTATTATATAAGGTACATGCATACATACAACCTGGGGTTTGGAGGTCCATAGCAGACACTGTCAAAGCCCCACTCACATCCCTTGGAGCTTACAGTTCACTGATTTTAAGCTTCTAGGATCAGTTTCTCTATGCCTAAAGGCTTTTATTCCAGAACCACAGGAGAGAGTGGCATACCAGGGTTGGGGCCACATGAGCCATCTCTCTCAGAGTAGGCGATGAGAGGGTGCATTGTTTGTAGAGAATTTAAAACAATAATACTGACTATGAGTTGGTCTGCTCTTGACATTATCACCATAGCTCAGCAATTCTAAACAATCTCAGAGAGAAAATGTTACTCACTTAAAAAAAACTCCTGTTGGTGGTCAAAGTTCGAAACAATCTTGATTGATGAATTTAAATTATGTGTTCACGTGTGTGTGTGTGTGTGTGTGTGTGTGCGCGTGCGTGCATGCCTACATATACAGATATATATACACATATAAAATCTACTTATATATTTATTTATATGCTATCTGAAGTGATTATTTTTTATGTTTATATACACCAAAATTGACTTTTTTTCCATAGCATATTTCTAAAAATTTGAACACATGTATAGGATGTGTGTAACTAAAATCAGAAAACTTCCATCACCCTAGAAAACTTCCTTGTGCTGCTCCTTTATAATCAAAACTGCTCCCCAACTCCTAACCCCTGGCAACCACTAACTTGCTCTGTATTTACAGTTTCTTCTTTTTGAGAATGTTATGTAAATAGAAGCAGACAGTATGTAGCCATTGGAGACTGGCTTCTTTCACTTAGCATAATGCCTTTGAAGCTCATGGAATTTACTGCATGTGTCAATAGTTCATTCGTACTTATTGTTGCACAGTATTCAGTTGTCTAGCTGTTCCACCATTTGTTATTCCGTTCACTGCTGAAAGACATTTGAGTTGTGTTTTTGCTGATTATGAATGAAGCTGCTATGAATGTTTATGGACAGGTTTTTGTGTCTTAAGTTTCATTTGCCCAGGGCAAACACTTGAGTGTGGTAAATAAGTATTGAACTTTAAAGGATATTGTTATCTGTTTTGCATTCTCACCAGCAACATATGAAAGTTGACACATTAGTGCACTTGGTTTGGCCCACTCTTTTTTCAAACCACTCTACAAGTAGTGCCAAGGTATCTTATTGTGGTTTTGATTCACACTTCCCTAATGGCTAATCACCTTTTAGGGTGATTTTTCATCCAAATATCTTCTTTGCTGAACTGTATGTTCAAATATTTTGCCCATTTTAAATATTGCTTTTTTAATAGCTGAGCATTTAAATATAATAGCTTTATTGATATATACTTTAGATAACTATAGAATTTACCTATTTAAAGTGTATAATTCAGTGACTTCTAATATATTCCCAAAGTTGTAAAACCATCATTATAATCATTTTTAGAAAATGTTATCATCCTCAAAATAAATTCTGTACCCATTAGCAGACACTACCCATTTGTCTCAAACTCTACAACCCCATGTAACCATTAATTTACTTTCTGTCTCTATAAATTTGTCTGTCCTAAAAAATTTATATAAATAGAATCAGAAAAGATGTGTTTCCCTTCCCCTCCTGGCTTCTTTCACATAGCATATTTTTAAGATTCATGTTGTAGCATGGATCAGTACTTTATTCCTTTTTATTGCTGAACTAGAGGCCCAGTGCACGAAATGCGTGCATGGGGGCGGGGGAGGTAATGTCCCTGAGTTTAGCCTGCACCCTCTCCAATCTGGGACTTCTCAAGGGATATCCAACTGGGATCAGGCCTAAATGGGCAATTGGACATCTTTCTTACATCCAGAACTGCTGGGCCCAACTGCCTGCCTGCCTGATTGCCCCTAATCACGTTTGCCTGCCAGCCTGATCACCCCCTAATCACTCCCCTGTCAGCCTGATTGATGCCTAACTGTTCCCCTGCAGGTCTAATTGCCCCTAACTGCCCTCCCTTGCTTTCCTGACCACCCCCAACTGCCCTCCCCTGCAGGCCTGGTCCCCCACAACTGCTCTCACCTGCAGGCCTGGTTGCCCCAACCGCCCTCCCCAACAGCCTTCCCCTGCCGGTCCGGTCATCCCAAACTGCCAGCCTGGTCGCCCCTAATTGCCCTCCCCTGCAGCCTGGTCCCTCCCAACTGCCCTCCTCTGCAGCCTGGTCCCTCCCAGCTGTCCTCCCCTCCAGGCCTGGGCCCTTCTAACTGCCCTTCCCTGCTGGCCTTACCACTCACAACTGCCCTCCCCAGCCTGCCATCTTGTGGTGGCCATCTTGTGTTCACATGAGGGCAGCCATCTTCGACCACATGGGGGCAGCCATCTTGCATGTTGGAGTGATGGTCAATTTTCATATTACTCTTTTATTAGATAGATATACCACATGGCATAGATATACTACATTTGTTTATCCATTTATTTATTGATGAACATTTGAGTTTTTTCTGCTTTGTGGCTATTATGAATAATACTGCTATGAACATATGTGTACAAGTTTTTGTGTGAACATATGTTTTCATATTTCTTGGATATTTACCCATTAGTGGCATTGCTAGATCATTTTATAATTCTATGTTTAACATTTTGGGGAATGCCAAACTGTTTTCAACTGCAGCTGCAACCATTTTACAATCCTACCAGCAGTATAATAGGGTTCTAATTTCTCCACATAATTGTTATTATCTGTCTTTTGGAAGTTGTATCACCTTGTGGTTTTGATTTGCATATTTCTGATGACTAATGAAATTGAGTATATTGTCATGTGCTTTTTGACCACTTCTGTATCTTCTTTGTAGAAAAATGACTACTCAAGTCCTTGGTCCATTTTAAATTAGGTTATCTGTCTTTTTGTTATTGAGTTATAAAAATTCTTTACATATAAGCTCCTTATCAGGTACTTTATAAGTATTTTCTTCCATTCTAGGGCTATCTTTTCACTTCCTTGGTGGTGTCTTTTGCAGCAGGAATTTTTAATTTTGGTAAAAGTACAATTGTCTGTTTTTTCCCCCTTTATTGTTAGTATTTTTAAAATATTTTTTTTATTGTTGAGAGAATTACATATGCCCCCCCCCCATCATTGACCCCTTCCAGCCTGCACCCTTCTGTTGTTCGTATTTTTGATGCTATATCCAAGAAACCACTGCCTAAGCTAAGGTCATAAAAATTTACACCTGTATTTTTTCACGAGTTTTATAGTTCTAGCTCTTACATTGAATCTTTGATCCATTTTTTAAAATAAATCTTTATTGTTCAGATTGTTACAATTGTTCCTCTCTTTCCCCCCATAGCTGCCCTCCACCCAGCTGCCATCCCACCCTCTGCCCTTACCTCCCGCCCCTGCCATTATCCTCATCCATAGGTGTATGATTTTTGTACAGTCTCTCCCTGCACCCCCCCACTCACCTCTTTCTCCCTGAGAATTATCAATCCATTCCCTTTCTATGCCCCTGATTCTATTATATTCACCAGTTTATTCTGTTCATCACATTTTTCATTCACTTGATTTTCAGATTCACTTGTTGATAGATATGTATTTGTTGTTCATAATTTTTATCTTTACCTTTTTCTTCTTCTTCCTCTTCTTAAAGAATACCTTTCAGCATGTCATATAATACTGGTTTGATGTTGATGAACTCCTTTAGTTTTTTCTTATCTGTGAAGCTCTTTTTCTGACCTTCAATTCTGAATGATGGCTTTGCTGGGTAGAGTAATCTTGGTTGTAGGTTCTTGCTATTCATCACTTTGATATTTCTTGCCACTCCCATCTGGCCTGCATAGTTTCTGTTGAGAAATCAGCTGACAATCATATGGGTGCTCCCTTGTAGGTAATTAATTGTTTTTCTCTTGCTGCTTTTAATATTCTCTCTTTGTCTTTTGCTCTTGGCATTTTAATTATGATATGTCTTTGGATTTTTTTTGTTCGGGGTTCTGTGTGCTTCCTGGACTTGTAAGTCTATTTCTTTCACCAGGTGTGGGAAGTTTTCAGTCGTTATTTCTTCAACTAGGTCTTTAGTATCTTGCTCTCTCTCTTCTTCTGGCACCCCCATAATTCTGATGTTGGTACGCTTAAAGTTGTCCCAGAGGCTCATTACACTATATTCACATTTTTGGACTCTTTTTTCTTTTTGCTTTTCTGGTTGGGTGTTTTTTTTTGCTTCTTTGTATTTCAAATCTTTGACTTGATTCTCACATTCTTCTAGTCTGCTGTTAGGTCTCTGTATAATATTTTTTATTTCAGTCAGTATATGTTTAATTTCTAGTTGGTCCTTTTTCATCTCCTCTTGGGTCTCGCTAAATTTATCCATCTTTTCTAGGAAATTCTTAAAACACCTTATAACTGTGGTATTGAACTCTATATCTAGTCATTTGTTTTTCTCCATTTCTTTAATTTGTGATCTGTTCCTTTGTCCTTGTATTTTCACTGCTTCCCTGAGTTGGCAGAGTATGTTTTTGTGTGCTATGTGTCCTGTATGGCCCAGTAGCTCCACCTCCCCAGTTACCTGAGATAGACACTCTTGGTGCACCCTTTTGTGGACTGTGCATACAATCTTGTTGTAGTTAAGTCTTTGTTGTTGTTATCACTGGGGGGAATTGACCTCCAAGCCAATTGGTTGTAAGGATCAGCTGTGTCTGCTCCTAGAGAACTGTGCTGGACTCAGCCTTAAGACTTGCAAGATTGCAACAGCCTCTGTGCTGGGATCGGATGTGGCGGAGTCTCAGGGCTGAGAAGACAGCCTAGGCGTCCCCTCAGCCCTGCCCTACATGGCAGCCCCTGAGTCTCAGTGCCCCTTGGTAATCACTGCAGCCCTCTCTGTGCTCGGGTGCATGGCTTTAGACCTTTGCCTTTCGCGTGCACCTCCAGACTTCTGCTTTTCTGGCTCCCCTGAGTTTCAGTGCACTCTGGGAACCCATATGAGTCTGGGTCCCCAGGGTCTCACCTGAAACTGGGGTGCAGTGCAGTCAGACCTGGATTTCAATGCAGTTGGAAGGTTCTCTTTTCCTCCTGCTAGAGAAAGCCTGGGGCACAATCAGCAGTCAGTCCTCTTTGCGCGTGCCTCCAGACTTTTGCCTTTCGAGGCTCCCCTAAGTTTCTGTACACTCCTCCCTTTTCACGACAGTCCAAACTCCTCCGGTATGAGTCTTGCCCAGAACGGGGGTTCAGGGCAATCAGAAGTGGGGGTCAGTACAGTTGGGAGTTTCTGTCTCCCTCCCGGTAGAGGAAGCCAGCTAGACCCTCCACCTCCCGTCCTCTCCACGCGCATGTCTCCATACCTCAGCATTTTACAGTTCCTTTGAGTCTTTGTGAGTCCCTCTCTTTACTTCTAATTGTAGAATTTCCATTCAGCCAGCTTTCCTGTGGTTCTGGATGGTGTCCGTTCTGTCTTTTAGTTGTAGTTTTGAAATTGTTGTGTGAGGCAGTATTTTAGGTGTTCTTGGTTTCTCTCTCTCTTTGATCCATTTTGATTTGATTTTTGAATATTGTAAGGTAATGGTCCTAACTCATTCTTTTATGTGTGGATACCCAATTGTCCCAGTATTATAAATATTTCTCTCTTTTCCGAGTCCAGCGAGGCTAGAGAGTGGTTCGGTTCCTGAGTAGGGGTGGCTAGGAATTGAGAAAATGAAAGAAAGAGACAGACACAGAGATAGAAAGAGAAAGCTGGGGCCAGGTGGGACAGCTGACCTCTGATGGAGAGACAGTGACCAAGAGCCAATACAGCCATTTATTTTATACAGTCTGATTAAAACAAAGGTGGATTAACATGTATACAAAGGTTCTTGTTTCAGCAACACTTGCTGCACCTCCCACGGCTCATTAGCTACTTAGGAAGAAATTAGGGAGGGCTACAGGGTCAAACTTAACAAAGCTAGGAGAGCTTTGCCCTCCAGGCTGGGACTTGTTTGTGGTCCTGCCACAGGTCAGCCTGAGGCTTGACCCTAGAGCCACTCCTTACACAGTACCTTATGTCAAAAAGACTGTTTATTCTTTCCCCTATGGAATTGTTTTGGCAATTGTCAAAACTCAACCATAAATGTGAGGGCTTAATTTCAGACTCTCAGTTCTATCTATTGATCTATGTCTTTTTTTTTTTTTTTTTTGCCAGAAATACACTCTCTTGATTACTATAAATTTAATGTAAGTTTTGAAATGGCATTTGTCTTTTCCAAGATTGTTTTTTGGCTATTTTGTGTGTCTTGATTTTTCATATAAATTTTAGGATTAGATTGTCAGTTTCTATGAAGAAGTCAGAAAATTGATGTAGATTATGTTGCATCTGAAGATTAATTTGAGAAAGATTCCCGTAATAACATAGAGTCTTCTGATCAATGAACATGGGATACCTCTCTATTTATTTGGCTTTTTTAAAATTTCTTTCAACAAAAATTTGTAGTTTCCAGAGTAGAAGTCTTTTACTTCTTTTTTTTAAAATTATTTTTTTAGAAAGAAAGGAAGAAAGAGGGAGAGAGAGAGAAACATCTATGTGAGAGTAAAATGTGAAAGCAAACATGATAGGCTGCCTCACGTTACCTTCCTACTGGGGCTCAAATCCAAAACCCCAGCTTAGGTCCTGACCAGAATTGAGCCAGCAACCTTTGGTACATGGGATGATGCCCAGCCAATTGAGTCACATGGGCTAGGGATGTCCTTTTTTAAAAAATATTATTCCTAAGTATTTTATTCTTTTTGGTGCTATTGTTATGTAAAACAATTTTTTAAATTTAATTTTTAGATTGTTCATTGTAAGTGTATAGAAATATAATTGACTTTTGTATGTTGATCTTGTATCCTATACTCTTGCTAAATTCATTTTATTAGCTTCAGCAGTTTTTTTTTTTCAGTGGATTCCTTAGGTTATTCTATAAAGATTATGTCATCTAGCCCTAACTGGTTTGGCTCAGTGGATAGAGCATCAGCCTGCAGACTGAAGGGTCCCAGGTTCTATTCCAGCCATGGGCATGTACCTTGGTTGTGGGCATATCCCCAGTAGAGGGTGTGCAGGAGGCAGCTGATCAATGTTTCTCTCTCATCAATGTTTCTAACTCTCTATCCTCTCTGTAAAAAAAATAAAATAAATAAAATATATTAAAAAATAAAGTAAAATGTTTAATTTTTTTTTTAAAGATTATGTCATCTATAAACATATATTTTATTTCTTCATTTCTAGTCTGGATGCCTTTTATTTTACTTTATTACCTAAATTTCCTGGCTAGAATTGCCACTAAAATTGCTATATTGTCAATCAGTGAGTTAAATACAAGATACCTTAACAAGCCAATTAATTAGGAGTTGTGTATTGTGCGCAGGTTTAGAGCAGAATACCTCTGTCAAATTCTGAACACCCAAAGGAGGTTTCATATCTTTTCAGGTCTTTGTGTAAGTTATTTTTAGAGACAATTTGTAACCCTAGTATATATCATGTCTAACAAACACCTGTCATATCTATACAGACAACTTGTAACCTTGAGTACATATCACATCTATACAGACACCTGTAATTTTGAGTACATATCTATACAGACACCTGGTGGTAGTATCAGCAATCAGCCCCTTATGTTAGATGGCTAGCTTGCAAGGTCAGACAGTTAAGTTTATCTTTTCTATTATTCAAACTAATAAACAATGTTATATTTTATAGAATAAGAGACTATTTACAAATAACAGAGTTGATTTACAGAATAAGAGACTGTCTAAGAATAACAAAGTAGTTCAAACAGCAGTTTTCCAAAGAAGGAACCACCATGCTTTATTCCCCACTGGTTTTATGTAATAAGTCAAATCACTGACTCTTGTGGGTCACTGTTGGGTAGGAGGTCATACTGGCTCCTGCCTGAGGACCATAAGCTTGATGGAATTAATTCCCTGTTGAATGAAGTTAACAAACCAGTTTATAAGACCGGGGCCCAGAATGAGGGCCAGGCATACATGCAAAAGAGTCTCAGCTTTAGTGGGTCTGATGGAGCCCTGGTTTCTCTATTCTGCCGGTGCTGCCTTAAGCTGGGTGTGATGAAGCCATGTTGGGATTCCGTCGACCTTGACTGCCGAGTGGGTGGTCAAGATGACAGTGTGTGGTCCCTTCTAGTAGGAGTCAGTCCTAAATTTCTTTACCTCATACAGAGTCACCATGATGGAAAGGATGAATCGGATCAGAAGTTGGTACAGGCAGAGCATCTCAGATGTGCTTCTCAACTGCTCTTTGGGTGGACTACACAGCCTGTAAAGACTTGAGTAAAGATTGGTTATGGATTTCAGTTTTCCTAGATTGGGTATATAGCACTTATCTCTTAGAAGCATTGCAAGATTAGCATGGTTCCCTATAAGCTGGTGAGGTGGGTACTTCAGGGTCTTGAAGATTCACTAGAATCTGTAAGGGCCCCACTGGGTTTAGGGTATCCTTCCAAGCCGCTTTATCTGCGGCCTGGTTCCCTCTTGCTTCTGGGGAGTCCCCTTTCTGGTGTCCCTTACAGTGGACCAATGCCACTTCTTTGGGTAGCCAGATGGCTTCTAGTAGAGCCAAAATCTCTTTTTATTTTTAAGTCCTTCTTGGATGAAGTCAAAGTCCCATTCCTGTAAAAAGCACTGTGTACATGTGCTGTTGCAAATGCTTACCTGCTATCAGTATAAATTGTTACTGATTTGCCTTTTGTCCACCGGAAAGCCTGAATACGGGCAATTAATTCGGCCTTCTGTGGTGATGTCCCATGAGTGAGTGTCTGAGACCAGATGGTTCGGTCTACACCCCTTTTTTCATATACATAGGGGTGGAAAGACTTAGTTACTTCTGGTAGTGCCAGTTGGCCCATTTCAGTAGCCCTCTTTCTCCTTGAGGCCGAGAGTGTGTGGGGTTCCACTGGAATGCAGAGGGGCCCTTATTGCTCCCCTTCTATTCTGACCAACTGCCAGTGATGGTAGGGTATGAGCCTGATGCTCCAGCACCGGCTATTTTCAGGGCTGCCAAGCAGGATACCAGGCTTCCTCTGTGTCACTCTTACTGTCTTCAAGTTTTCAGAGTTCAGACAGGGCTTTTAAAAACATGATAATCCTGTCAAAGTTTTCGGTTAATAAAACCACTATTGGCAACCAGTCTTATTAAATTTATGCAAAGAAATGTATTTCCATGATTCATTAAGCATTGCCAAATTTCGGAGGAATAATATAAGGAGAAAAGTATACTGATCTGCTTTAAGTTCTTATTTTCCTTGTCAGTCCTTTTTATGGATTCTTCAGAATAATATTTTTCTAAACATATCATAAAAATACAGTAACTGTGTATAAATGGCAAGAATAAGTTTACACTCAAATAGATAGTGACAGCTGTCTCTGTAGTAGGGTTCCCCCTATTTGACTGGTCCTTAAACCACATATGGTCTCTGGGAGGGGGGGCATACCCTCTCAGAAGGGACTAAGGGAGTAACTCTTCCACATGAGCTTTATCCCTTTGCAGGGTCTCACAGGCCACAGGACCTCACAGGGTCTGTAATTTCTGTGACAGAGGGTTGGTATTTACCACTCCCCCACTTTCCTAAAGTTGAGGTTTGTGCCATCCCTGACATGGGCATGGTTACGTAGGCCTGCAAGTAGTATACAGGCTGCCAACTGTCTCTCAATAGACACCAAAACCTGATGGGTATTTTTCTTTGTCCATTTGGACACCTGCCCTTTTGGCAACTGCTCTCAAATCTGCAAGAGAATTAAAGGTTAATGTAATACATTTACTTAATGAAGTATAACATTGGTACTGCGGCCGCTTCTGGCAGCTAAATCTTCTGCTACCAAACATGACACATGGTAGGGCTATTCAACATCTTAGGGAGGTGACTAAAGTCCATTTTTGACCTCCCCACACCAAGTAAAACTGTCCTTGTCTCTCTGGAGTCATGTCCATGAAGACGCAGGCATCGTCTAAGTCTATTATGCAGTTTTCTGCAGGCCACTGTCAGGGCTGTGCGTCGTGGCCGGTGCTTCTTTCCAGCCACAAACAGTCTGTCCAATTTCCCTAAATGTATTCTGGCATGGGAGAAAGATGTTTTGCTATACATAGGCAGCTTAACCCCAATACAACTAGGCTTGGACCTCTGCCTACCAAACTGCATATAAGTTCAATATGCAGCCTCCAGGCCTCTTAACCCAATGGGGTCTCGGCCAGTCCCTCAGTCAGACTCCTCCTCCCTGGGAGCTTCTGAAAATCCTGAAGGCTCTCTGATCCATGGGAAGTGCCTTCCCTTCACCTTCTTCTGTTAACCCTGTTTATCAGTTACAGGGCCTTGTCATCCCTGTCTCTCACCACTGCTTGGTTCCTAGTGGCAAACCAAACACAGCTGGGACTGCGGGGAGAGACAAGTTTGTACATGGCAAAGTGCTCTGATGATGGCTCGGGCATCAGGCCCTTGCCTTCCCACCTGTCCTCTTTCCTGGCAGGAACCTTGACCTTTCCCACAGGCTTCTCTGTAAGTAAGAATAGGGCATCTGGCCCCTGCCCTAACCACGTGTCTTGGCCCACCCCTTAGTCTAAGGGGTTAAATCTTTCAGCTTCTCTGGGAGAGTTCAAGGCACTGGAAGCCCTCTAACTCAAAGGGAATGTTTTCTCTTTTTATATTTTTTGTTAATTTCTTGCCATTTTAACCTCTTAATTAGTAAGCCAAACACTTAAATTCTTTAATTTATTCAGCAGCTTGGGTGCCAGGTCACTGCCTGCCATTCCCCATTTTCTCCCTGCTGTTGTTTCTTGAACCCTTCATGGGGCTGGCCGGTGCTGTAGGCGGCTCCGGCATCTAGCCCGCCCTCCTGCCGCCCCTGACCACCTTCTTTCACTTGGCTCTTGGGGGCTGAGTCTTTAATCTGCCTAGTAAGCAACTTTAAAATATATTTTATTGATTTTTTACAGAGAGGAAGGGAGAGGAATAGAGAGTTAGAAACATCGATGAGAGAGAGACATGGATCAGCTGCCTCCTGCACGCCCCCTACTGAGGATGTGCCCGCAACCAATGTACATGCCTTGGACCAGAATCGAACCTGGGACCTTTCAGTCTGCAGGCCGACCCTCTATCCACTGAGCCAAACCGGTTTCAGCTGCCTAGTAAGCAACTTTAAATCACCAGAGTGGCTTCAGACTTTAGCTCCTTCTCTTCTTTGTGTGGCTCCTGTTTTGACTGCTTCTTTTCTGCCTGCTACTGAAACCTTATTCTGTCCCTTCTTACTACATAAATAACCTTTATAAACTTTACATTTTTAAATTAACCTTTAAATTTTTTATGTCCTTTAAAAATGCATAACTATGCCTTAGACCAGTGATTCTCAACCTTTTTAATACCGCAACCCTTTAAAACAGTTCCTCATGTTGTGGTGACCCCCAACCATAAAATTATTTTCGTTACTACTTCATAACTGCTATTGTTATGAATCGTAATGTTAAATATCTGTGTTTTCTAATGGTCTTAGGCGACTCTGCCTAATGATTACCAAAAAGTAAACAGCCAGCATTTTTTTAGATTGACATTTATGAACACACTTTAAATGTACTTTTACTGTTAAGAAAATATACTTTTAGTAAAGTGTAAGAGATCTTCCTCTTATAATAAAACTAAGAGCAGGTAAATGAAAACTTGACTAGCAGTTAATGTTTCAGTTTTTTTAAAAAAAATATTTTATTGATTTTTCACAGAGGGACAGAGAGTTAGAAACATCCATCAGCTGCCTTCTACACACTCCCTACTGGGCATGTGCCCACAACCAAGATACATGCCCTTGACCGGAATCGAACCTGGGGACCTTTCAGTCCACAGGCCGACGCTCTATCCACTGAGCCAAACCGGTTTTGGCTCAGTTTTTTTTTCCCCCCAAATATTTAGATGTTTACCATTTAATCCAGCAATGCCTTTAAGTTAATTAAGAAAATTATTATAGGAGCATGCTTGGATTTAATCTATGATATTCTTCTTTAGAGATCACATCAAAGGTTACTACTGGCTTCTGTTTCTGGCCCTCCCGGACAGCCCATCTCTAGGCCACTTGTTCTACAATCGTGAACACCGTGTTAGTTTTCTGTTTTTGCCTTTCTTATTTTATTTACCTGGTGCAGGTGGGCAGAGACCAAGGGAGGTGTTGGCAAAGTGAGTAGAGAGAGAGAGGTTTTCATTGATTTTTGCTGACTTCTCTGAAAAGCCCCTTTGTCCATCTACCTGCTCCACTCCTACACTGCACCCTCCATCTCCAGGTGGCAGAATTTGGCTGCTTCTTCTTTTTTAAATCTTTCCTCTTCTCCCCCTTTTCTGCCAGGACAAGGTAAGAGCTGGTAATTAACTGGCTAGCAGTAAATTAGCTCTCTGTTTTAAACTTCTCTTTGAGATTTTTTTGACTTTATACTCCTTTGCAAATAGTTAACTTTGGAAGTCACTTTTTTTCCCCCCTCACTTTTCCTTCCAAGTAGTAAACTTGCCTAGGTTGTAATCTTTACAAAGTTTGTACCTTTAAATTAACCTGTTTTCGTAAGTCCCTCTCTTTACTTCTTTACGAATTTAAAATTCTTTACGAATTTTAAATTTTAACCGAACACAGCAAAATCATAGATCAGGGAAGAGCAAATTAAAGTCTACTTTACAGATAGAACCCTCCTTAGCTAAGAGTTCTCTGTGGAGCTAATACTTAAAAAGAAAGTGAAAGACAGTTAATGTCATCCTGCAGTCTCTTTTACAGTTCAGCCCTACTGGGATCCCCCACCAAAGCAGGGCTGGCTTGCCCCAAACAAATTAAACAAAGAGACAAAAATATCAACAAATACTAGTATGGTTTTAGCCAGACATCTCTCTCAATTAACAAAAGCAAAGGTCAAAACAAAGCAGCTCTCACACTTACATTTATAGACCAGTTAATGAGCAGACAATTATGTCGATACAGACAGACACACATCTGCACTCACACTCTTTCAGCAGACAAGCACTCTTGCAGGTAAGGAGATAACCAGAAAACTGCCCAACTTCCCTGATGGATGTAGGGGCACTCCCAGCACCCACGCCCCAAGCACTCTTGGAAGTTAAGCAGATAACCAGAACAGAGCCCAACTCCCTTGATGGACATGGGGGCATTCCCGGCACCCAGGCCCAGGACAGGATTCTCAACCAACGTCTAGCTGGGAATCTCACTGGAGAAGTTATAACTGCGTCCAGTACTTCTCCCAGTACAAGAAGACTAGTCAAACAGACAGAAAAGTGAACTCAAAATTCCTTAATTGAATTTGAATTCACTCATCTCCAGAGGCTTTCTTTCCGATGACTCCAAAAGAATGTAGGGGTGTCAGGTGTCCCTTGTTTGGCTGTCAAGACCACTGAGAAGCGTATACAGGGCCCTGGAAAGCTTCATCAGGTGGTACCTCCCCCTAGAGATCCTAAAGGCCTGGCAGCCAGGCGTCTGAGACTAGGTGTGGGCAGGTACCTCTCTCTTATCTCATTGGTGCCTCCAAATGTTGTATTGTCAACCAGCAAGCTAGATATAAGAGACTTTCAGAAGCCAATTGATTAGGAGTTGTTTATTGCATGCAGGTTCAGAGCAGAATACCTCTGTCTGAATACCCGAAGGAGGAAGCATTCTCTTTTCATATCTTTTTAGGACTTTGTGTAAGTTATTTTTACAGACAATTTGTAACCCTGAATATATATCATATCTAACAAACACCTGTATATCTATACAGGCAACTTGTAACCTTGAGTACATATCTCTACAGACACATGGCATTAGTATCAGCGTATCAGGCCCTTAAGTTAGATGGCTAGCTTGCAAGATCAGACAGTTAAGTTTATCTTTTCTATTATCCACACTAAAAAAACAAAGTTATATTTTACAGAATAAGAGACTGTCTTCAAATAACAGAGTTGATTTACAGAATAAGAGACTGTCTAAGAATAACACAGTAGTTCAAACAGCAGTTTCAAAGAGTATTTTTCCAAAGGTGGAACCACCATGCTTCAAAATGTTGACTAGAGAGGGAAGACTGACCATCCTTGTTTTGTTCCTGATCTTAGGGGGAAATGATCCAGTCTCTTGCCATTAAATATTATGTTAGCTGTGCACTTTTTTAATAGATACCTTTTGTTTGGCTGAGAAAGTTTCCTTCTATTACTAGTTTGTTGGGTGTTTTTATCTCGAAGTGATGTTGAATTTTGTCAAATCCTTTTCCTGAATCAATTGAAGTGATCATATGGTTTTATTCTTTATTCTTTTGATATGGTGTATTATATTAATTAATTTTTGGATTTTATACCAACATATTCTTGGAGCAAATCTCACTTGGCCATGATGTATCATATTCTTTGTATGTTGATGGATTTGGTTTGCAAATATATTTTTTTTACTTTTTAAAAATTAAATAAGTCTTTATTGTTCAGATTATTACATTTGTTCCTCTTTTTTACCCCCATAGCTCCACTCCACCTGGATCCCACCCTTCCCTCTGTCCTTACCTCCCCCTGCATTGTCTTCATTCATAGGTGTATGATTTTTGTCCAGTCTCTCCCTGCACCCCTCTCATCCTTTTCCCCCTGAGAATTGTCAGTCCACTCCTTTTCTATGCCCCTGATTCTATTATGTTCACCAGTTTATTCTGTTCATCAGATTTTCAGTTCACTTGCTTTTTAGATTCACTTGTTCATAGATATGTATTTGTTGTTCATAATTTTTATCTTTACCTTTTTATTCTTCCTCTTCTTAAAGAGTATCTTTCAGCATTTCATACAATACTGGTTTGGTGTTGATGAACTCCTTTAGTTTTTTCTTATCTGTGAAGCTCTTTATCTGCCCTTCAATTCTGAATGATAGCTTTGCTGGGTAGAGTAATCTTGGTTGTAGGTTCTTGCTATTCATCACTTTGAATATTTTTGCCATTCCCATCTGGCCTACATAGTTTCTGTTGAGAAATCAGCTGATAATAGTATGGGTGCTCCCTTGTAGGTAATTAATTGTTTTTCTCTTGCTGCTTTTAATATTCTCTCTTTGTCTTTTGCTCTTGGTATTTTAATTATGATGTGTGTTGGTGTGGTCCTCTTTGGATTCCTTTTGTTTGGGGTTCTGTGTGCTTCCTGGACTTGTAAATCTATTTCTTTCACCAGGTGGCGGAAGTTTTCAATCATTATTTCTTCAAATAGGTTTTCAGTATCTTGCTCTCTCTCTTCTTCTGGCACCCCCATAATTCTGATGTTGGTAGGCTTGAAGTTGTCCCAGAGGCTCCTTACACTATCTTCACATTTTTGGATTCTTTTTTCTTTTCCAGTGGAGTGTTTTCTGCTTCTTTGTACGTATTTCAAATCTTTGACTTGATTCTTGCATTCCTCTAGTCTGCTGTTAGATCTCTGTATAATATTTTTTATTTCAGTCAGTGTATGTT
Organism: Lasiurus borealis; assembly: GCA_004026805.1. NCBI lineage: Eukaryota > Metazoa > Chordata > Mammalia > Chiroptera > Vespertilionidae > Lasiurus > Lasiurus borealis. The sequence goes on along the minus strand of PVJN01026549.1, from coordinate 72 downwards.
TAATTTCTAGTTGGTCTTTTTTTCATCTCTAGTTTGTCCTTTTTCATCTCCTCTTGGGTCTCCCTAAATTTA
>PVJN01026548.1:0-28916 GCA_004026805.1 Lasiurus borealis | reverse complement strand
TCATTGGAACTTTGTTCATTGTTTCACATTGCTTAAATCCCATGGCTGAAGCCATTCCTTTTCATGATATTAATGACACCTTTCTTTTCTGGTCCTTTTTTATGTTTGGATAATTTTCTCAGGGACTCTTCCTCCTGCTGTTACATAGATTATTACATGGAATCACATCAATATCCCCACCCCCATCTTTCCACTCTACATGCTCTAGGTAAATGGTCTTTTCTACTTCAGTTTTCAATGGCCACTTACACAAATGTCATTTTAAATATTTGTTTTGCTCCATTAATATTTAAAATTATTTTTATTGATTTCAGAGACGAAGGGAGAGGGAGAGAGATAGAAAGATCAATGATGAGAGAGAATCACTGATCGGCCATTGCTGCCCCTTGCATGTGCTACACCGGAGGGTCAAACCCTCAACTCAGGCATGTGCCCTGACCAGGAATCAAACCTTGACCTCCTGATACATAGGTTGACACTCAATCACTGAGCCAAGATAGCTATTAATACTTTTTATAACTTCTTTTAACTTATTATGTAAAATGTCTGAATTCACTGTTTCTTGTCAAATGTATCCCCAATATATTCTCAATATGACTATCATAGATTTACTTCTTAAAAAGATAAAGCTATTAAATATCCTAGGCTATAAGTATTTTCTGTATCTCCCATATTTTAGGAGTCAAAGTTTCCTCTAGAAGGCTTTCATTGCTTTCTGATCACACTACCTCTGCCTCAATTCAGGAAGACACCATTTTTCATCTAGTGTAATATCCCCAAATCTTTCCCTCAGTCTCAACTCTTGGCTGAAATACATCTCTCATTTCTTTCCATGGTACTAAAGCTCTTTCCTGATCTGAATTATTTCTATACTACCACCCAATCCCTAATGATTTCCCACATTCACCCTTAATGCTTGGTTAGAAAAATATCTATAGTTTATGTTCCTGAATATACACTTATGTTCAAAAGGCTCTTTGGTCTCTTTTCAATCTGACAAATACACGAATCCTTTAAAAGTCAGTTCATGTGGCAACCTCACTGGGGGGCTTCTACTATCCTTTCAAACTAAGAAGTCCTTTCTCTGTACCCCCAACGCACTATGTTTGTCTCAGAGCAATTTTAAATGACAGTTACCCAGCAATATTCCCAAGTAGAAAATTAGTCTTGAGGGAAGGTCAACTCATGCTCTCTGGGGGCAGTTTTCATGTGGACCTCTGACTAACATACACACACACACACACACATACACACACTGGCTTACTAATACACTATACTGATTCTTACATATTGCATAGCTCTAAGTTTTTTACTCTTCTGTCTCTAATGATCTGAGATAATGGGGCTGGATTATAATTATCTGTGTTTTATCAGCACCTAGCTATTACTGATATATAAAGTTTTATTGTTGATGGAAGAATTGATGAATGCATACATTCTTGGTTTCACTAAACAAATATTATTTTGAATAATTAAAAAACTGATATTCATTGAATGAATAAATCTATCTATACTAATAAAGGGTAACATGCAAATTGGTCAAGATGCCCTCACAGTAATGACGGAATAGCAGGATGCGTGGGGTAACAAGGCTGGCAGCGGGGGCAGGGAGGTGAGTTCAAATGGCCAAACAGCAGGCTGTGTGGGCTGACAAGGCCAGCAGGAATGGCAGTGAGGGGTAACTGGTTGGCAGGGGGGGCAGTTGGCAGCAACCAGGCCAGGAGGGTGGACAGTTGGGCACCACTAGGTCAATGGTGGGGGGGAAGTTGGGGGTGACCCAGCCAGCAGGGGAGGCAGTTAGAGGCAATCAGGCAGGTAGGCAGGTGAGCAGGTAGGAGTCAGCGGTCCTAAATTGTGAGAGGGATGTCCAACTGCCAGTCTGACCGCAGTTGGACATCACCCAAGAGGTCCTGGATTGGAGAGGGTACAGGCTGGGCTAAGGGGACCCCACATGCATGAATTTTGATTTCTCATCTGATATTTCATAGTATTTATAGTCTGCCATTAAGTTCTGGGTAATACTTTGTATGCTTATTTAAGTATTCCACCTAGGTAAATTTATATGCCTAATTAAAATATATTCTCAATGAAGATAGAAATAGTGCCTTGTACCATACTTAAACATGCAATGGACATAAAAATTTATTGAATTATTAATATAAAACCAAAGGTTTTATATATTTTTATTTTAACGGTTTTATGAACTTCAGTAATTTTGTTATACATAGTTCTTTAAAAATTAGAATTTATATTTCTCTGGGTGTGAAAAGTTTCCATTGCAACAAAATATAACCAAATATAAACCAGAAGAAAGACAAAGTATAACTTGTTTCTTACTATAAGGTTGACACCTGTTTTCACTTACTGAGTTCTACAATTTTGCTTTATTTTTTCTGGAGGGTAGAACACACTAGTAACATTTATTAATGCTGTCAAATAATCTTAATATGCCCTCAATGTATTTGATGCATCATACATGGGTTATACTTTAAATAGCACCAGAGAGTTAATCAGATGTCTCATACTTATAAATGGAGAAATTAGGAAGATAATGAACTGATAAATCAGTAATAGAGCTCTTATAAAGACTGAGACATTTTGACTCTGTTCATTAAGATTTGTATCTCCTTAAAATAAAACGATTTCTTACAGTGAAATCCTCTGTAACTTGAATGTGTCCTATTTCCCCAAACTAACTTTTAAATGATAAATAAGTGTTTATAAAATAAAGATTTTATAAACAGACGATATAATATTTTTATCATGTTAGATATTTTTTAAAAGTAAACAAAATATGTTATTGATTATCATCTGTGTATTTTTTAAGGTAAGCATAAATATATTAAAATCATTAAAATTAAGAAAAACACTGCATTCACTAAAACAGTAATTTACTTATGCACAGAATGAAGATACGTACTCATTTTTGTATTAAAAATAAATGAGCCCAAACCAGTTTGGTTCAGTGGATAGAGCGTCGGCCTGGGGACTGAAAGGTCCCAGGTTCAATTCCGGTCAAGGGCATGTATCCTGGTTGCGGACACATCCCCAGTAGGGGGCATGCAGGAGGTGGCTAATCTATGTCTCTCTCTCATCAATGTTTCTGACTCTCTATTCCTCCCCCTTTCTCTCTGTAAAAAATCAATAAAATATATTTTAAAAAATTAAAAAATAAGTGAAAATAATTCCAGATTTACTTCAGACATGTCATGCTTGTAGTAATTTCAGTTATCTTCTTGATGTTTAATTCTGCTAAAACTAGTGCATTTTATGCAATATTATTGTATTAATATTATTGCTGTGTAGAGGTACTGTACTGGCATTATTTAGCAAACAGCATAAGGAAGATACTTTTTTATGTGTATTTTTTATTAGATTAACAAGGTATATCTGAAAGATAATCCAAAATAAATAGAATGATAAATAACCAGACCACGGTATATTTAAAATAATCAAATTTGCCTCTTGGAATCTCAGAAAATGCATTGAAAGAATTGACTAGAAATGTTCATATGGGCATTAATTTAAGACAAAGGGGAAGATTTTCATATGAATTAATTGGACAAGTGAATAAAATGTGGTAACAAAAAATGTAAAAATGCAGCAATGGATATACAACTTGAAATTGATTAAATATTTGAATGGCAATATAATCAAGAACATTTTGTAATTATCCATGGGTATTAACAGACTATAAACCTGATACCACAGCTTATTAATGGTTTAGAAAGTAGGAAATTTATTAAAACAACAAAAAATATTATTTACTTTGTCCAGAGCAAAAATACGAAGGAGAATGAATTGAACTAACATTGTAAAAAATGTTAAAATACCTAGTTAGTAGGAATAGCTACTCCTATTATCTAGTTATTCTATAAAAATAAAAAGAGAAAAGCAACCTTTTGTAAGTAAATACTTTAGTGGTTTCCCTGGGACATTCTAAGTAGTATCTTAATTTAAAACTATTTGGTTTGCATTATTAGTTTATTTAAATGGTATACACCTATTGCCTCATTATTATTCCACCTTCATCGTGCGATTATTGCCATACAATTTACATGTTCACACAATGGAAGTTCAATAGGACATTGTTACAATATTTCTTTAGTCTGTTATTTTAAAAACCAGGAGAAGAAAAGAGTTACACAAACTACACTTATCCTGTACTTAACTTGCATGTGTAATTCCATTTATTGTTACTTCTTATTTAGTGTTACTTACAAGTTAGTGTCTAGTGTTCTTCCAGCCTGAAAACCAATCATTTAATATTTCTTACAGGGATGATTGTATAGTAATAAATTTTCAGTTGGTCCACGATCATCTTAAATTTTTCTTCTTTTTTGAAGGATAGTTTTACTGGATAGGATTCTTTGTTGTCTTTTTAATATATACTTTGTAAAGGAAAACATACTTTCTCTAGCTTCTGTTATTTCTTATGAAAAGAAATGTTATTTTTATTCATAACTACTTCTACATAATGAGTCATTTTTTCCTCAATATCAAACAGATGTGAAATCTGGATTACTTGTCTGTACCAGAATATATTATATCAAGTATTATTTTTTTTTTCACCACACAAGAAATTCTGTTTACTGGATAATAATACTAAACTCAGATTCTAATGTTCTTACTAAGAAAAATAAACTAATATAATCACTTAATTTCTTCAGTTTTCTTAACTCCAAAATCAATGAAGTAATACTTTACTTATTATTATTCTTAGTACATTGTATGTCTTTATTTGTTTAAATATATCTATTCCAACAAACTGTTCACCTCTTCTTAATTAAGAAATCAGTCTTAATTATCCAGCATCCATAGTACTTAAAACATTGACTTGTAGCAGATGCTGTGTTAACAACTACTTTTATATTGTTGGTTTTCTTCATTAGCTAAATGTATGATGTATGTCCTAGGTATTTAGAAGATTCTAATTGTAAATATTTTAACTGTTTTTAGCTGAGTGTCATGTTTATAGAAGGCTCCATATTCAAGAAAGACACCACTTTGTGCCAAATACAACTTTAGAAATTATAGGGCTTTTTATTTATTTATTTTTTGGAGCAACATCTGGAGTTAATATATCAAGCTACTCTTTTAGCAGGTAATTGTAGTGGTTTATTGTAAAAACCTATAATTATTTATCAGTTAAAAGTACATTCAGTTTTGGATGAATCAACAACTTAATGAAATATTAAAATGTCATAATTTATCAAAGTATTCATTCCATTTGTAATAAGATCCACTTGAGAAACCATAATTTGGTTTATGCATATAATAGGTGAGAAATTTATTCTATAATGCAGTGCACTAATAATACTGGGCTTTAATTGCCCATTGCCACACTGATTTATCTTATACTCTATGATTGATTACCTGTTTCTAAGTGGGGTTAAATTTGAGTGCCAATAATGAAAGGTAAATTTCACAGTAAGGCAAACTACTTTTTACTTTTCTCCTTTTTGTTCTTTTTGATAATGTAAATATATACATTCTGAGAGGAAATCGCATTTCAGATATCATCTGTTTCTGACCAGAAAGCATATCTCCAGAGAACATTTTTAGGTGGCCAGTATTTGTGCATTGCAACAGTAATAAGATCTATTTTGATTAATCAAAATGGAATAAAAAAAACAACAGAACAATTCAGAACAACTGAGACACTTTAAAATTATAATTTAAACAGTAATAATAATTACAGAAAAACTCTAAAATGAATTGTTCTACATTGCACATATTTCTTTTTAAGTTTTTAAATTTACTGTTGATTTGATTTTTAGAGGCAGAGAAACATCAATTTGTCATTCCACTTATTTATACATTCATTGGTTGCTCTTATATGCATCCTGACTGGAGATTGAACACTCTCTCACCTTGCGTATGGGATGATGCTCTAACCAACTGAGCTATCCGGTAATGGCCTGGAGAGTATTTCTGATATAACTTGTAAATGGCACAGAAAAGCTAGTTGTCTAAGTAGCAGTGTTTGTACACAGAACTAATTTACGCAGTAACACTAATTACATTTAACTTTTATTAATATATTTATAACATTCTCCCTTTTCCTCATGCCATAAAGTTAAGAAAAAGAAAACATGGAGATGAAACGCTACTTTTTCTTGTCATATCAATTTCTCCCCTTTGAGTCATCTAATAATATTCTAGCATACTACAGTAGTATATCATATGAATCTTTCCCTGAAAGTCATTTAAATTTACTGAACAGGAACATTTTGCTTAAAAGAAATAGGAAATAAAATAAAATATGGAAAAACAATAACTGTGCTATCTATCTTAGATGCTAAGGATACCAAAGTCAGGTCCAATTACAGGACATTTGAAGATTTTAAAGTGGCCCTGAAACTTCTTCCATTTTATAATTTAACATTAGGGGGGAGATAAAATAATGCTCTGCCTATGTCCTGGTTCTATGTTCCTTTTTTTTAATTTTTAAAAATTTGTTATTGATTTCAGAGAGGAAGGCAGAGGGAGAGGGAGAGAGAGAGAGAGAAACATCAATAATGAGAGAGAACCAGTAATCAGCTGTCTCCTGCACATCCCACAATGGTGACCAAGCCCACAACGCTGGCATGTGCCCTCCTGGTTCATAGGTCAACACTCAACCACTGAGCCGTGCTGGCCAAGCTCTGTGTCACTTTTAATAACCTGGAGTGAGCAGCTCATGACTTTATAAAATCTCCTAATTCTATGCATTTTAAAGCCTCATCCCATTCGTCAGGCTCAAATTTATTCATCCAAGTTGGTGAATTCTACAGTTAGGAACTGTACTAAGGCTGTGTTAGTTTTTTGTTGTTGTTTTTTTTTGCTTGTGAAATACCCATTACCTTTGAGGGTCAGACAAATAATCATGCAGATGCAGTAACCATTAGTTTCTGCTCAGAATATCATTGGTGAACATTATCAAGTGGCCTGGTTACTCTGTAACAGTGGTTGGCAAACTCAGTCAACAGAGCCAAATATCAATAGTACAATGATTGAAATTTCTTTTGAGCACCAAAAACCGACTCCTGCACATGGATCACAAAGTTTCAATCTCCTGTATGTGCATGCCTGGATGTGGTATTTTGTGGAAGAGCCACACTCAAGGGGCCAAAGAGTTGCATGTGGCTTGCAAGCCGCAGTTTGCCGACCACTGCTCTATAACATGAAAGGGATCTATCGTCCTAGTAAAGTTGCTCAATTACCTGGTAAGCCTCATAAGAACTGTTGTTATCCTGGAAAAATGAAAATGTGGATATTCTCATTTCCTCAACTGTCAAAATTTAATTTTGACTAAAAGTACATTTGAAAAAATAAACATAAAGATAACAGAGTTTCACCCTCATACTACTTCTATTCTCTAGTTATTCATTTTTTTAAACATCCACTTTGTATTGCAATCTTGCAATTTATAAGCATAAATTGAACCATTTAATTAACCCCAACTAGTGGAAAACAGCAACTAAGCAAGAGAGTCTGAATTAACCAGTTTTGGTTGATCCAGTGGGCATATTGGTAAATTCTAATATCTAGTAAAATAGTCAGGAAACCACTGTCATCTTATTACTTTTACTCTGGGAAAAAATACTTTGAAGTACACTTGTGGTTTGATTAGTCTTTTTAAATAATGATAGATTAACTCATAGGTATTTCATAAGGCAGTTTTTACAATCTTATATAATAAAAGGCTAATATGCAAATTGTCCCCTCATGAGTTTGACCTACTAGTGGTTCGACTGCTCATTATGACATACACTGACCACCAGGGGGCAGTGCAGGATGAAGGAAGGCCAGAAGCTGGAGAAGAAAGGCCCTGGCTGGCAGCAGGATTGGCAAGGGAACCTACCTGTACACGAATTTCATGCATAGGATATCTGCCCTCCCCTGTAGGCCTGGGTCCCCCGCAACTGCCCTTCCCTGCAGACCTGGAATATCTAATAATAAAATTTTCCTATCTAATAAAAGAGTAATATGCTAATTGATTGCACCTCTGCTACACCAAAAAGCCACACCCACAAGCCACACCCATAAGCCAATCATGAGTGAGTATGCACATTAACTCAACCAAGGTGACTACTGCCACAGAGAGAGCAGGAGGGAGGCTTGGGTTTCCCTGACAATGGAGGAAGCCAAGCTTTCCACACACCCTGGCAGGCCCAGGTCTTCTGCTTAAGGTAACAAAATTTCAATAGCTGCCCCCACTGAGTGAGCAGAAGGCTTGGCTACGCTCCAGGGTACAAAGTTTCAATTGTAGAAGATAAATAAATCCCAGATACCAGATCCTCAACTTGGGTAGTGGTGGGACATGGCTGGCCTGTAAACCACCACCGGCCCCTCCCCCTGGCCACCCCAAGGGAACCCCTGCCCTGATCCAGTATACCTTTCAGGGCAAACCAGCTGGCCCCGACCTGTGCACCAGGCCTCTATCCTATCTAATAAAAGAGTAATATGCAGATTACCATCACTCAACACACAAGATAACTGCCCCCATGTAGACACAAGATGGCCAGCAGGGGAGAGCAGTTGGCAAGGACCAAGCCTGTAAGGGAGGGCAGTTGTGGGCAATCAGACCAGCAGGGGAGGGCAGTTGGGGAGGACCTAGGCCTGCATGGGAGGGAAATTAGGGGCAAACAGGCTGGCAGGGGAGCAGTTAGGCATCAATCAGAATGGCAGAGGAATAGTTATGGTGTGATCAGGCAGGCAGGCAGAAGTGGTTAGGGGCAATTAGGAAGGCAGGCAGGTGAGCAGTCCTAGACTGAGAGAGGGATGTCCGACTGCCATTTAGGCCTGATCCTACCTGCCTTAATAAGCAGTGGGACATCCCTCAAAGGGTCCCAGATTGTAGAAGGAGTAGGCTGGGCTGAAGGACATTCCCCCACCCCCCATGCACGAATTTCATGCACTGGGCCTTTGTATGTGTATGTATGGATATAGATAGATAGATGATAGATAGATAGATAGATAGATGGTAGATAGATAGATAGATAGATAGATAGATAGATATAGTCACTATATATCTGGGGTTGTGTGTGGACAGAAAATGTTTAAAAACTGAGTAAAAATACTTTCTGACAGTAGAAATAAAGTCACATAATTTATAGAGAATAAACCCATAGATTACTTGCAGGCTTCTGAAAACTATTCATTGTGTTTTTGAAACCAGAGTTCCCAAATCACAGTTTACTTTTATCATTTTAAAAGTAATTAACAGTTTTATTTCACTGTATACTCTCTCCTTTTTCTGTACATACTCATTATTATGGTTGTCAATTATCTTCTTAACTGTACGATTTTAATACAGGTAGCTCTACTATTAGCAAATTGCTCCGACACTGCTAATAGCTCTCCAGAGAGCACTTGTCTCACCCTATATCTCCCACCTTATCAAAAGGTCACATTAATTATATCACCCTTACTGACAGGAAATCAACATATCAGTCAGAGGGCCTCACAATTGTGCTTCAGGTAGAGTATGAGGAGTGAATCAGTTATATTTAGTGTCCCAAAGTAGCCGATTTGCATTGAACTCTTGTAAGTGCAATTAACTAAAGTAAATGAAAGGAGAGAGAACACTTAGCAGTTTATTTATTTTTTGGCAAATGCTAGTTTGATATTAGTTTGTGTTCATAGTTGTAAAATAGCAGATGTCAGTTAACAATAATTTGAAGGAATCCTTGGAAAATGTTTTCAGGAGATCAAGAATTTCATGGTGCAAGTAGAGAACCTTCATTTATCATTTGAATTTCCAGGTAATTATGCACATAAATTGATTTCTGATTCATTTTCTCCTACTTTCACGTGCTCAACATTCTTGGGATCACAAAATTCCTGGGAACTAATTCTAAGAAAAGCCAGGATTGCAGCAAAGAAAGGCTCTAGGAATGTTGCATGTTTAAATGTCATTAACACATTTTACCTGGATATCTAAATAGTTTCAATTTACTTATTTCAAATGAAACCAGTGGGTCTTTGTGCCAATTTTCCTGCTCAATATTTTTCTACCAGTAATAAATTAGCTCCCATGCAATAAACAATGATCAATTGGCTCATTTGGAATAGTAAATGACTTACAGGTTTATTGTTCATTTACATTTGAAAATTAAAGTGTTATTTATAGTTATTTTGCATTATTTTGTCCAAATAATGGACAGTGTATGTTTAAGTCATGGTCCCAGTAGCATATGGGAAACACACATATATTAAGACAATTTAAAAATGGTTTTAACAAAAAGGGACTATGTATATAATTGAGGAGGTAAGCAAAACAATAAAAAAATAATGCAGCCTTCCTGGTGAAATAACAGGGTCTGGGGATGTAAACCCAAAAAGAATACAGGACAGGGCAAAGAGCAGTCACTGTGTCTATGGGCTTGGAACAGAGTCCACTCCAATGACTTCAAATACCCTCATCTCACCTTCCTCTTCACTTCTAATGGTGGACTCTCTTTCGACAGCATGCCCCAAAGCCAAAGTCAAGGGAGACCACTGATGTGGTTCATAGAGGCCAGCTGCCTAGGGTGGATAGTGGAGTGCAAGAGATTGAGAATTGATCTGAAAAGTCAAAATAAAGATAGCCATTTTGGAGACTATGTTCATCAATTTCTGATTGTCTAATGGAAGGAAACCTGATATGACACCATGAAAATCTGAGATGAGCAAAGAGCCAGAATGTAGGCAAAGTTATAAGCATTATTAATTTCTTTTAAAAAAAGTAAAATGATTCAGTTTGAAAACAGGGCTCACAGACTAGCAAAAAGATTGACGTATTTGAGAGAGAAACAAGTTATCAATGCTGAGCTTTGAGCAAGAATAAAACTTGGTATCAAGCATATAAACTTAAAATCAAGGTTACTGAGGCAAAACTTTCTCAGGATAACCAGCTGTAGGCTGTACTACTGGGGAAACTTATTACATTACCAAACATATCTAAATCTAATTTTTTTGATCTATTAATTTGTATTTAACAGGGTGAAGGCATGCTTAGAACTGAAGTCAGAAGATGCCAATAAGAGTCCTGAATTTAAGCTCCATGCAGAACAGTTGGTTGTTATATATACACTGAGTGGCCAGATTATTATGATCTCTGAATGCATAATAATCTGGCCACTGTGTGTGTGTGTGTGTGTGTGTGTGTGTGTGTGTGTGTGTGTGTATTTTAAAGGCCTGGTGCATGAACTCATGCATGGGTGGTGTCCAGCCAGCCTAGCCAGAGGAAGGGGACATGGGCAGTTGGCTGGCCAGCCTGATGGTTGAACTCCTGGTCAAGTGGACAATTTGCATATTAGCCTTTTTATTAGGTAGGCTATACACTGAGTGGCCAGATTATTATGTGTTCAGAGGTCATAATAATCTGGACATACAGTGTACATTCTGCCCCTTTTAAAAATTTCAAGCTTACTTTTCTTTTATATGCACTGTTATAACCCTCTCTTCTTCAATTAAATTACCCATTGATAATTTAAAAACCATAATTATCATTTATCTGAAAATCTAATAATTGGAGGACATAGCCACTCTAATTTTCACTTCCTTGTAATGAAGACTTAATTATATCCTAGATTAAATGATTTACAATTAGTTTTTGATGTATTAGATACTCTTCTTTCTATGATATCTTGAAACCAATTTTATCTGGAACTTTGCTCGTGATAACAGATTGTAATAACGTCTTCATTAATACAGCTAGTCATTCAACTTGATGTGCAAGCTACTCCCCACGGCCACATGGACAGCAATGCAGCTCTCTCCTTAGTCAAATGCAAATCCTGCCACAAGAGAAAACTCAAGGAGGAGAGGAAACTATTTCCGAACCTTGGTGAGAAGAGAGAATTAGAGCATCTTAGAGTGATTTCTTTTTTTTTTAATTTTTTAAATCTTTATTGTTGAAAGTATTACATAAGTTCGCTTTTTTCTCCCCATTAATCTCTTCCAGCCACTTCCACCCTCCTTCCATGCCAGACCCTCACCACCCCATGTCTCTATCAATGGGTCATGCATATATGCATATAAGTTCAGTGATTTCTATAAATTCTTGTTGGACTCAATTAAAACTCAAATATCAGTATTTTATTTTTTACTAGAGAAATAAGCAAAAGAACTTAAAAAATAATTTCTGCTCTAAATTGTTTTTCTTATCAGAGTTTTTTTTTTTTGTAAACTGAAATTACCACCAAACATCACCTTCTTCCAAATTATGTTGTTTCCCAAATGGAAACACAGAAATGAGTGAGGCCACTTATGTCAATTTGCTAGGACTGAGAATTTGTTTAAAATAACCTTTCTCATTATAAATCCATAAAAAATATGTAATGTAAACATTATGCCCAAAATATGTGAAATAAAATTAGCATAAAACCTATGATTGATTTGGAAAGTAATAGATTAAACTAGCTGGCATAAAGGTAAGAATCTTGTTTGCTGAGCTGTTTTTTATTTATATTAATAAATAGTTAATATGTACTTGTATGTATGCAATAATACAATATAAATATTTTTGATGTGTGTTTGTGTATGTGTGAGTGGGTGTTTGGTCATTTTCATAAATGAGAAGGAAGTAGACTGCATTTAAGCAACTAAGTCAAAGGATGTAGGAGGGAAGTGTTGATGAAGCTTGTAAATAAATTGATATAATTTCAATTTATCTTCTTGTGAGCATCATATCTAAGTGTGCATCATTTATTATGTTTCCACTATGTGCTATTTTTTTAAAGGCTTTATTTAAAATGTTTACAAAAGGCTCTATTTTGCCTAAAATAAACTCATTTGATAAAATGAGAACATTTAAATGAATTTTTACACTGCATTTAATATATATTAGAAACCAAGTTAAAGCATTTTAAAAAGATATATGTTTGTTAATAAAAATAAAAATAACATTATATTACATTATTTTGTTTGTATTTAATTTCTGATCTTATTAGACAGTAGTTTCTTTGTACTCAAGCTGAGGTCAAGTAAATGCTTTCAACCAATCTGCATTTCAAACTAAAAAAAAAATTCTGATATTTAAAAATAGAAATACAGTGGTACTTCGAGATACGAGTTTAATTTGTTCTGTAACCTTGAGGCGTGTGAAACTATCAGACGCTCGAGTCGCGGTAAACTGGTGGGTCCTGTGCAGCGGGCTGATCTGCACCATTACACCTATCTCAAATGTTGCTCGTATTTCAAAGCAAAAATCGCTAGCTCGTTGGCTTGTATCTCAAAAATCTTGTATGTTAGGGCACTCGTATCTCGAGGTACCACCATGCTTAATCCTGATATTAGTGGAATATTGAAATGTCATATCAGAAAGCTTCAATCATAGAAGTTTTCCAGATTAACTTTGATTTTTAAATGTTAATATAGTTCTCTGGGGATAAAATGTCTTCAGACTTTTCTTTAATATATTTTATTGATTTTTTACAAAGAGGAAGGGAGAAGGATTGAGAGTTAGAAACATTGATAAGAGAGAAACATCAATCATCTGCCTCCTGCATACCCCCTACTGGGAATGTGCCCGCAACCAAGGTACATGCCATTGACCAGAATAAAACCTGGGACCTTTCAGTCCACTGAGCAAAACTGGCTAGGGCATCTTAAGACTTTTTTTACAAGCAATTTTTATTTATGAAACATAATTAAAGTAGATATCTATATTCTTGAACAAATTAGAAGGTAAAATAATTCCCTCTCATAATTACATTTTAATTATATTTCTTCATAGGATGCTAAATCATTATGAATTTTAGAAAGTGCTAATGAAATAATTTACTACTCCCCAGGCTATAATAGCAATTAATTGTGTGTTTTTTAAAATATAATTTTATTGAATTCAGAGAGGAAGGGAGAGGGAGAGAGAGGTAGAAATATCAATGATGAGAGAAAATCATTGATTGGTTGCCTCCTGCACACCCCCTCAACTGGGGATTTAGCCTACAACCCAGGCATGCACCCCTGACTGGAATTGAACATGGGACCCTTTAGTCTGTAGTCCAATCAATACTCCATCCACTGAGCCAAATCAGCTAAGGTGCAAATAGTTTTTAAAGGAATATATATATAATGAGTTACTGCATAAAATATATAATAAATGTATCAGTTCAGATGTTAATTCAAAGGAAGAGTAGAGAGAATATAATCTAATATAACATAGGTAATATGCAAATTGGCCATCATACCCTCACAAGATGGCTGCTTATGACCAGACCAGCAGGTGGGTTAGTAAGGGATGACCGAATGACTGAACAGCAGGCTGTGTGGAGTGACCAGGCCAGCAAAAGGGTTAGAGGGATAACCAGGCTGGCAGAGGTTGGCAGTTAGAGGTGATCAGGCCAGCACACAGAGGTAGTGAGGGACAATCAGGCTGTGAGGGGGGGGAGTTAGGGGCAACCAGGCAGGCAGGCAGGTGAGCAATTAGAAGCCAGGAGTCCAGGATTGTGAGACTGATGTCCAACTGCCGGTTTAGACATGATCCCTGGGATTGGAACTAAACTGGCAGTTTGACATCCTCCAAGGGGTCCTGGATTACAGAGGGTGCAGGCTGGGCTGAGGAGACCATCCCCCCATATGCACACATTTTTGCACTGGACCTCTAGTGTAATAAAGTAAAGTATCCATTGTGCCACTCTAATTTAGACTAACTACAGTTTCCAAGTCCTGGAAATATTTTTATGATACTAGTGCCTTGGCAAAAGCCTCGTGTGATTAGGGTTACTTTCCCAATATTTATTTTCATGTCATATTGAAAGGAATTTTATTGACAAAACAGGCAGGTTTAGGGAGTCTTAGGGATAAATAAAGAGAATCCATGAGGAGGAATGCATAGGTGAATGAGTGCTTGGAGCTGCTAGAAGGCATACATTCTATGGGAAACCTGTTGTACTTGACAGCCATTTTGTAGTAAGCTCCAGCCATGTTAGTACTAACCTCGGGTCAGCTTTCTATTTTCCCAGACCCTACCTCTTTCCCGTAAGTCATGTGTTTCGCTTTAACGGCCAGGAATTTCTGCTGCGGTTCTGTTGCTTAGCCTGCCCCATTATGCAAGAACTGGAACTTCCTCATTCCTCCCTCTCCCTCTCCCTATAATTATCTGAACTCCTCCTGAATAAACGAGACTTGATCAGAACCTCATCTTGTCTCCATTCCTTGTGTCTCTTGTCCCTTTCATCCCCACTCCCCCTTTAGGGTCCTTGTTGACTTACCCACGGGTCGGGACACATTCACAGAGAACATGAAAGTGCCACAGGATAAGGGGAGAGGAAGACATACATTTTCTATGTGGAAAATGAAACAAACTTTTACAGAGAACAGAGAAATGTCAATAGATGCTGGAAGGAGAGAGACATATGTTCACAGGAGATAGAGGAATGTTGCCAGAAAATGGGGGACACCATGTGGGTTGTGCACTTTGAAGCTGATAGTCTGCATAGGACTGACCAATTAAAAAAGATACGGGGTCACAAAATGGGAAGGGAGCATGAAGAGACAAAGAACTATAGCTTTTATAATCCTTAAAAAAAGGGTGTTTAGTGGATTACCACCTTGGGAAACCCCCTCTACTTGGGAGTCTGTATTTGCTTCCAATAAATTTCCACCCTTTTACTAACAAGCCCACCTAGTTATTTATTTATTATTTTATTTTTTAAAGTGTAGGGAAATATTTTTCCCTTTTTTAAATTAATTTATTTTTTATTATTAATGTGTTACATATCTTCCCATTGCCCCCCCTCCCATGTATACCCTAACCCATCTGTGTCTTGTGTTCATTGGTTATGCTTATATGCATGCATACATGTCCTCTTATCTATCCCACCTCTTCTTAATCTTCCTGCTGTAATTTTGTTTTATTTATTTTTCTTTATTGATTAAGATATTACATTTGTGTCCTTATTTCCCCAATGCCCTTCCACCCCCTCTACTCATGCCCCTTTAGTTCATGAATTTTATTCTTCAAACTTTGAGACAAGAATCCACAGGGGGAGATCCACTCCCCACACCCCATGTTTCAATATTAAATATAACATTATTGCTTGCTTTGTTCTCATTACACTTCAATAACAGATAATTAAGTATAATGTACATGCTGATATCACTTATAAAATAAGATGAATATTAATGTTCTCACTGATAAAAAGCATTAGTTAAATGTTTAAATCTTTTGTAGACATTTATTCAGATATTTTAATATAGTTTTAAAATATGGTTTTCTCCCCTTTGGCCAGAAGTTAGAGGTCATTTAACTTTGTCACGGTCTAGAATTTCATTCTTGAACATATTTGAAATGAAATGATAACTTTGAGTGTCCATCAAATTTTTACAAGAGACATGACTTGAAATTACCTGTCATAATAATGAGTATTTATAAAAATGAATTTGGAGAGCTTCTTTAATTTTAGACTTATTCTTTGTCTTCTAGCTTCCACATGTTTCCACATCGCTCTCTATGAAATTTGTCTCCCTTCTATTTCTGAGAGCACATGGTTTTGTCATGGTCTAATGTGAGAATATTATTAGTCTCCCCAATTTCTTTCTCTGGAACATTAGAATATTTTAAAAGAAAATCACCAGATTTCAATGTGTCTTCTTGATAGGAATTCTGAAATAGAGATGAGGGGTCGTGAGACACATTGCCCTGAAGTGCTGAATATTTTCTGCTTGTCCTTTCAGATCCTCTCTTTACCCTTTGTCATCTTTCTGGTTACCTGGGCCAGTGTTCGGCAAACTGTGGTTCGAGAACCACACGCGGCTCTTTGGCCCCTTGAGTGTGGCTCGTCCACAAAATACCACTTGCGGGCATGCACCTACAGTGCGATTGGAACTTTGTGGCCCATGCGCAGAAGTTGGTTTTCGGCTCTCAAAAGAAATTTCAATCCTTGTACTGCTGATATTTGAGTTTGACTAATGTTGGCTATTGAGTTTGCTGACCGCTGACCTGGGCCACTGTGATTACTGTGGGGTATCACTGAGCTTCTGTTCTCTGACTCTCCCTGGATTCAATGGGTTGGAAGAACCAGGAGGAAATGAGAAAATGAAGAGTAAAAAGGAGAGTAAAGTTGGGCACTCACCCAGGACTTTTCCCTGCTTGCTGCCACACACCTCTATGCCCCTCTCCTGGAGGTGACACCTCTTGTCAGATGACTTCGCATTCAGCTACACTCTCCAGCTGATGGGCCACTCCCTTCCCCTCCTTCTGCTGCTGACTAGCCCTAAGTACAGTGGTACCTCGAGATATGAGTGCCCTAACATATGAGTTTTTTGAGATACGAGCTGTGGAGCAAGTGATTTTTACTTTGAAATACGAGCAACATTTGAGATAGGAGTAATCTCGCGGATACTGTCTACATCTTATAATAAAAATTGTTTTCCTTTTTAGAGTAGCAGAGTAGAAATTTTTTGACTTACAAAATAGACATATTTTATGTAATACAGTCATTGAAACAATCTGGAATTTTAACTCACAGATTGTAATACATTTAATTTTTAAAACAACAAATAACAACAATAAAATAACAGAAAAAATAAGAGGGAGTTGAGAGCCATTTCCTATCAAGTACTGTATGTCTAGTACATCTAGGAAAGTCCCAATTTTTACTTATTATCAAGATTAAATTAATAATAGTGTCCCATTCATTAATTCTTTGGGAACAATCTGTTATATGGCCATGCTAATCATATCATAAGATTATTTTTTATCTGTTACTTAATATGAGAAATATCTTGTAAAATTTAGAGCATTTTCAGGTTAAGGTAGTGGCTGAAGTCTAAAAGTAGGATTAGTTCAGGTAAGGAAGCTGCCAGGAAAGCTGTTTAGATTTCATATAAATTCTCCTTCACCATGTATGAGTCTGTAACTCAGGGCAAAATGCCTGTCTACAAAGATATATGCTAATATCATTATTCTGTTAATTTCCATTTCTTGAAAAAAGTTCTTCAGCCTTCTGAGGCATGCAATAAATTGTGTGTCAAAGTTTGTGAGCCACTGACTGTTCATTTTCTAAAGAAGGACATTTTAATGGAAATTTTAAATGTGTGCAATAAAATTTCTGAGGATAGAGTAGAATTGGTATGTGCATTTTAGTGAATATAAAATAATATTGTACTGGGAATGTATCTCATAATAAAACATGCTATTATTTAAAAGCTCTGATCTGTTTACAAAATGATCATCAACTTCAACACCACTGTCTATGAACTTTCAACTTACTATGTTTTATAGAAGAAAAAAATAATTAGCATTTCTCCCATAGAAATGTTTGTCAGTTCTTTCTGCCCTTAGAGAGATTGTTTGATCAAGGCCATATAGATTATTCGGATTTGCTATTAGTTGGACTTAGTAGCCTTTGATAATTAATTGAATCTGATTTGGGGGAGATTTGATGTTCCCGATTTAACTCAGGAATAATTATGACAAGTACCCTTTGCCATATTATATTTAGGAAACACCTTAAAATTCTTGAAAGGTGTCAAAATACATCAATCTCTTCAAATACAAAACTTCTGTCAGGGACTAAGAATGTAATGGGGGGAAGATATGCATTTCTTGAAGTTATATAGCAAGTTGCCTTCACTTGTTCGATTTTAAAATCAGTGGGAGTATATCTTTAGATGGAATTCATTAATACATCTTAAAATTAAATACTACCATTGTCCTATTTGAAAAAGATATTCCATTTCATTACTAGCAGGTTTTCTGTTCTTCTTCTAATTTTAGATGCATAAAATTAGTCATAACTTTCACAATACATTAAAAAGTTTTAAATTTTAGGAAGGATCCTATGGTTGATCTATGCTCCATGAATGTAAAATATTTCACAAACAGGTAAAATTACCTAATTTCATTTTTAGATGGATAAGTGTGTTGCCTACCCATGGATTGTCTCTAAGCTCCAGGTTTACTCTCAGTGCCTGTTCTGTTAACTGTGAACTCAAATCCCATTTGATCTTCCAACCACAAAACACAAATGTAAAATCCACATTGTAAAATCCAAAATGTAGAATATGATGGTCCATATTTAGTATTCGTTAAGTAATTCTTTAGTGTTCAAAGTTGGATCTGGCCCTTTACATATTTGTTTCTTTGCCAGCTGACAATGGAGCTCTGTCAGTGGCGAGTGGTATTGAGATATGGGAGGCTGGAAACCAGAACTCAGCTTCCTGGTTCCGATGTGCTCACTTGGTCAGTGTGTTCAGCGTGCATGGCTTCCTCCAGGACCCGGGTCTTCAGTGGCTACAGCTCCCCGGGTGCCTGGTTCTGCAGGGCATTGCCGCTGGCAGTGCCAAGTGGCCAGCGGTGAACTCTGGCACCTGATTTGGGCAGTTTTGCAGCAGTGCCTCCTGCCAGTGTCCCTAGTACTCACAGCTTCTCCTGAGTTGCAAGGCAGCCAAAAGGACCCAATGGCTGGCACTCCCCTTGGTACCTCGATTTGCTCAGGTTTACAGCAGAACGCCTTTCGAGAAACCTCTCCTGAGCAGCTTTCCCCGGCACAACTGAGGACAGAATTCTGTTTGCTAATGACATTACATTAGGTAGCATGGTTTTATTCAATACAAAAAAGTAACAAGTGCAAATGCTAACTTAGGAGAATTACAAATTAAAATGCAAAAGCTGGTGCCTTTTTCAGTATAAAAGTACTCTGGGCACAGAAAGCACAAAGGTCTTTTAACTTAGTTTAAATGTTGTTATTTTTCTGGTGTTCAGCAACTTTGAATACTAAAGAATTACTTAACGGACGTTAAATATGGGCCATCATATTCAACGTTTTGGATTTTACAATGTGGATTTTACATTTGTGTTTTGTGGTTGGAAGATCAAGTGGGATTTGAGTTCACAGTAAAACTTAATGTACCTTTGTGAGTGAATGCAGCTGTTTCTTAATTGAACATGTTAAGATATTGAACTATTTTATTGAACTAATAAAAAAGCTAATATTAAGTTGGGCAATATGTCATGGTGCTTAGAGGAAGTGAATGAGTACTTTAATTTAATATTGAGTATTTTAGAACAAGAACACATGTATTACAAGGTAAAATGGTCATTATTGCTGATTAAAATGAGCTAGAAAGCTTTGTATCTACATATAAATGTTAAACATATATAATATGGGTATGTTTATTTTATACTTTAAAACAATTAATCCTTTTAGTAAAGTGTTACTATAAATATTTTCTATTATATATCCAAATTACATAGATCTACCTTATCATATGTATAAAAGAGAAGGAATTATGTATCCCAGTGGTTTAAAATCATTGTCACTCTCTGGGACATAGTAAAAGAAGAGCAACATATTAAGAATTTTATATCCTAATTCTTATTTAGGAACATTAAGTAAATCATTAAACACTCCTGAACAATGCTTGAAAGTGTGAATTAATTAGATAACCACTAAATTCACTTGAATATAAAAATTCAGAGGTTATAAAGATTGCATAAAATTTAATAATATTGATAAAAATTATATGTGGTACTTTTCTGCAGATATATTCATAAAGGACAGATTTCATTTTGAGAAAAACATGAACTATGTACATATACTGAGAATATTACAATAGTACATTTATTTGCTTTCTTATATCACACAAATCTACCTATTTATTTCTTGCTTCCGTGTAATGTTATCTCTTCAGAATAAGTAAACTTTCCTTAGAAGTAGTAATGAATGACAAAGTACTGGTAACTATAGGTGCCTCCTAGAACATCTCAACAATAATCTATTTGTCAGGAACTGTTGTCATAAATACCTTATTTTCTGATGTTCTATGGCTTATATATTTTTATCTACTGCTGGTTTCCCTTCTGCCTGACATTCAGGAAAGCTGTGAAAATCTGGATGCTCTTTCCTTTGGTGCCAGTGAGAGGGTCAGAGGATGCAACCACTACCCATGTGGAAATCCTCATTCTAGTCCTGTCCTCTAACGAAAAATATAACCCAATTTCATGTTATTTCTCTGCTCTTTTCATCCATACTTGGACCTCCTTGTGAGCCACCCTACTGTCTCTAGAAAGCTTCATTTTGTAAGTAATAAACATTTTCATATCCTCTTGGTGAGTGTATAGTGTTATCAGTCTTGACATTGGAACAGGTTTTGAATAGGGTTCCATCCTATGTTTGCATAATAGCTACAACAATTGGCACAATGATCAGGGTGTCTAGACCAACACTTCTGGGATTTTTCTTCTTTTCTTATTTAGCTTGCTAACTGGCTCTAGGGCCTGCTCAATGTATGTGCTTTTATTGGATTTTTGCTGGTTATCTTGAACTTTGAAAGGTAATCCCTTTGCTATACGTATTTGCTGAGTTCTATCCAACTTCTGTTACAGATATCTCCCACCTAAGTCACAAGTTTTCACAATTGGCATTTAGGGACAGATGCACTATATTGAGTCTTTTCATAAAGTGGCTCTGTGTCATGTGTCTTAACCTAGACCTATGTGTCAGTCTTTGATTAAGTTATGCATCTCAATCCCTAGAATTGTCATGACTGACATTAGACTTAGAGGAAAGACTCTTACCCTATAACCATTGGCTGTGTGTCTTTATCTGGTGTGGGCTGTCATTCTAAATATATACAGTAATTTTTGGTGATTATAGAGAGCAGAAGGAAGAGGGAGAGAGAGAAACACCAATGATGAGAATCATTGATTGGCTGCTTCCTCCACGCCCCCTTCTGGGGATGGAGCCCACACTTCGGCCAACTGCCCTGACCGGGGGGAGTCAATCTGTGACTTCCTAGTTCCTAGGTAGATGGTCAACCACTGAGCCACACTAGCCGGCAAGCCTTATATTCTTAATCAACAGCGGTTCACATTTCCTTATTACCTGAGGAACAGTTTAAATTTAAACAAGGTGCCACTATAATCTTAGGCAAGATAGAAAATAAAATACAAAATCAATAGATATGTCTTACCTTAACTATTATCACCATTACCTTAGCTAAATTTCCTATAGTTATAACACCTATTGCCTTAAAATACCCGATAGTATACATAAGCACTATATCCAATTAGTAATGAATTAAAATTAAATTAAATCTTAGGAAATTTCAAATTGGCTTGACAAAATAAAACCACATGTAACTTCCCCCAGAGCTAAAATGGTTAATATAACTCAATGTAAATTCTATCAGAATTGAAATTCATATACAAGACCTTTACATAGAAGAAGTGATCATTCCTATTACCTCTTTATTTTTAGTCCAATCTGGCTTTTTCTTGTGCTTATTCAGAATCAATGGCACTTCACAATGATTACCACAATCTTAATGTCATTTAATGCCATGGTTGGATCCAGTGAGGTCCCCATAAGCAAAGTTACTGAAACTACTGACCTATCCAATCAGCAACTGGTAAATATTGTACTGTTAAAGTCTGAGCTAATATGTTCTCCGAGGTGCTTATTTCAGCATCTTTTAAAATTCATAGAAACCATATACTTTTACCTGAGTAGCATGGGATATCTCAGTAGCTTTGACAGTGCACACAATCTTTGCAGGCAAAATCTTCACCGCATCCAGTTCTATCTAGGAATAAAGGTATATTACTGATTACATCATCCTCTAAGAAAAGTCCTTTTACATAAAATGAATCCAAGACATAAAAACACTCACAAAGTGACTCATAAAAAAGGAAGGGGCATTACCCTACACACATCAAGAATTCACCACTTCATTTACATTTCTGAAAACCATGTGACAAACTAAGGGCTATTCTAACCCTGACATTGTC
Organism: Lasiurus borealis; assembly: GCA_004026805.1. NCBI lineage: Eukaryota > Metazoa > Chordata > Mammalia > Chiroptera > Vespertilionidae > Lasiurus > Lasiurus borealis. Next base: position 6,211 of record PVJN01026548.1, on the reverse strand, counting down.
ATGAACAGCTATTAATCCCACTAGCACCCACATGGTTGATATAAGAGAGGTATCTTTCGGTAGTTTTAGGAAGCATGGAGATTAAATATTTCTCATTTACAAATTTTACTTAAGACCATTTATTCATTTATTCTATTATTTGCTAATTAGCCCATGTTGAATGAGACTCTCTTCAACAAAACGTGCTAATATCTGTTCAAATTGCAATTTCATGGGCATTTCCATTAGTGCCCACAGAGCCTTCTGTGCTGTAGAGGCTACAGAGACCTCATCTCATGACTCCTAGAATCTTTAGCCTCTAAGTTTGTTGCCAGAAGTTACCCAGGGGTTTCTGATACAATAAACTGCTTCTCTTGGCCATACAACATATGCCATTAAAATGGCAATTCCTGATCCTTCGAAGTTATCCACGATACACTGGGTCATGCAAGCAGCAAACCACAAACTCAGCACAGTCGCTGAAGCCCTCTTGCTACAGGATGAAGGTAAACATGCACCCCACCTTGTGAGGGTCATCATCTCTGCTATCTTTGACACATCGTGTGGCCAAAGGTGGTCAGTCAATTTCCAGACATCTTAGTCACCTAAAGAACCCCCCAAAATTAAATGAGTAAACAGAGAATGAATTTAATAATAATTTTCAGATTGGCATCACCATCATTGCACATGATACAGCTCAGTGGGAAGTTGTTGTTCTCCATCCATTAACCAGGAAATTCTAATAAAAAATGAGACCCAAGAGTCATTAGGATTAATTACATTTCAGGCAGTCATTTTAGCACTGTATGCTCTGGCTAACCATCAGCCCCATCTACACAATTTTACAGACTTTGGACTGTCGCCAACGTTAAAGTAATTGTCCAATGCCAATTAGGGGGAAATGAAAAACAGATATAAGGAGAAAATGATGAATAGATATGTGATAAAATAAAGTAGAATATTGTTATATAAAATAGGTGGTAAGTATAAGAATATTTACTGTAAAATATGTTTAATATTGCTGAATGTTTAATTTTTTTTCACAAGAAAATGTTGTGGATAATAATTTTTAAAAGCCATAAAGCCAGAGAAAGAAAAGATGTAGACTAAAGAAACAAAACAACTCTTTTAATTACTTTCATTTTGATAGAATCCTGGTTTATGAACAAAACAACTATTAAAATTATTTTTTATAATGTTGAAAACATAAATGCAGGATGAGATTTAAATGATATTTTTAAAATGATTTATGTGTAATAATGGCATCACTTTTAGGGAGGAAATGTACCTATACTAAGGAGATATATGACGAGAGTGAAGTTTTTTGTACAATATACAAAAATATGAAATAGTTCAGTAATGTAATTACATAAATAAAAAAAGAACACAGAGAGCTATAAATAAATAGCAGCAAATGTCATCCTCCCCAAAATGACAACTATTTAACCTATATGGTAAAGTAAGAGTTATAATCATTCTGTTTCAAACTTTTCTAACAACTTTTTTTTTCTTAAAGGAAGGAAATATGAGAAGTGATTAGGTTCAATGGTTGATTGGAAATGAGAACTCAGGTAATAAAACATGCACATTTGAAAAATTTTATATTAACTTTAAAGGGGGTATTTTAGATTAAAAGGCTTTCTTTCTATCAGTTTTGTAATTGGTTTTTCTTCTCATTTTTAGATTGTGTAAGTCACTTCTAATAAAGATTTTACATGTAATGGTTATATTGTTTCTTCTCTTAATTTTATGTCTTCTGTATCATATTTATCTTACATCATCTTAAATTGTTTTCTACATATAAAATGATTATTTTCATGTGTTTCTTAATTCTGTTCAAAGAAATTCATTTGCAGCTTTGACCACAAGATGTCCCCTGTCACCATCTACTTCAGTGAATTTCAGTGTAAAGTGTTATAACACTATGCTTATTGACATTATATTTGAAGGATCCTATATGCTAACTTAAGACAGAATCTAGAGAGATTTTTTTTCTGAAATGACTCATAGAAATGAATTGATTAGAAAATACCTACCCCTATATGAACAAGCAAGCGAACAAAACAGAATTGTAATTTACTTACGGCTAAGTCTTTATGAATTTGAGATGAAAAGTCTTGCTAGATGTCAAAGTGATGCATATCTATGAGTTGCTAAAGTTGAACAAGGAAAGTTGACTTTCAAGAAGAGTAGATATATCATATGAAATGAAAATTGTCATGTCATCATTCCATAATGTAAAAAATCGCGACTACTAGCTTTTCTTTACTTGATGGTATTTGTTATGGACTAAGTACGAATGCTGTCCCCAAATTCTACACCCTGTATGATGATACTTGTGGCTTGGACCTTTGCCATGTAATTAGGTTCAGGTGAAGCCCTGAGGATGGAGGCCCCATGATGGGATTAGTGGTCTTTTTAGAGGAAGAAGAGATACCAAAGCTCCCTCTCTCTGCCATGTGAGGATACAGTGAAGAGACGCCTATTCTGCCATTTGGTTATAGCAGTCAGAACAGACTAAATGAATATTCTATCTGCCAGGAGAGCACAGACATTTCTCAAAGGCTTTCTCATCAGCTAATAATTTAGCATAGGTTAACAAACTATATTTTAGTTTAAAAAAAATCAGTCTTAAGAAAAAAGTAAAAAAAATAAATTAAAATAGACTAATTTTAAGATATTGTTTCTCAAAAATAACCTTTCTCTATGAATTTTTTAAAATATATTTTTTATTGATTTCAGAAAAGGGAGAGGGGGAGAGAGAGAGATATATGAATGATAAGAATCATCTATCGGCTGCCTCCAGTACGCTCCCTACTGTTGGTCAAGCCACAGCCCAGGCATGTGCCCTTACTGGGAATCAAACCTTGACCTTCTGGTTCATAGGTCATTGCCAAACCACTGCACCACACAAAGCAGACTTTCTGTTGCATTTCCTGCAGCTAGTATGGGAACTCTGTCAATGCAGAGGGACTCTGTTGATCTATGGGGACTCATTGTCAGCTGGCTGTCAGTTTAAACTCTTCCAGTAGCAATGCCCAGAGAGAGATAGGCATGCTGGGAAAGTAATAAGCCACATGCTCCTCTATGTTCTCCTACTTGATTGTGTCAGCCCCACTTCATCAACTCTATCAACGGATTCCAGTTATAACAGATTCCATGTTACCATAACCAGCCCCATTCAACCTCCTCAGAAGCATCAATAGCCGTAGGTGAGTATCTCAGTTTCAAAGTTTGAATCCCAGGCACCAATAGATCTAGCGAGCTCCTATGGCACAGTAGAAAGCCCTTCATCAGACAGGCAGAGTGACGCAGGGACTTGAAGTGGGTTGTTGTCAGTGTGCATGGAAAATGTGTTCTGAAGCTTCAATGAGACTCAGAGGGGCCTAAGAAGATATGGCGCAGCTCATTCACACCGAATCTCAGTCTCCTACTTGTCCTCTTTGCACCATCGAAGTCTGCTTAAGCCCTACACTGAGTGTCCTCTGATATGGCTAATCATAGAATCAAAAAACTGATGTGACCCCCGAAATGAAGTAGAGCAAGCTATATTCCCTGAGGCAGCAACCACTCCCAAAGCTGTAGCTAATGTTAACCTCCTTTCTTTAACCACCTTCACCCTGGGCTAGTACTTCAGCTTTCATATTTCCTTGATCAGTAGAGTGGTAACAACATGGATCCTTGATAGTTCTATCCATCTCTATACCTAGTCGTTGTCAGGCCATGCTTTCTGCAATGGCTAGTTGATTGTTGTGACCAAGTTTGGAAGCTTTCAGAAGTATCTTACTATATTTTCTGAGTTCCAGACTTCCTCTTCCATGTTCCCATAATGTAGCAATATCTCTATTATCTTATTTTACTTCAGACAGTTCACTGACCAATAGAGTAATGCCTTTTCTCTTCTATCGATCCATCTGTATTAAGTGACCAAAATGAACTAATATTTATAATGTCCCCTTTCTCCGCCTCAAAGAGACCAGTATCATTAATCCTTTGCAGAATGAGAAGGATGGATAATACAAATTCTTCAATTATTTACTGAGAGTGATGATAATAGATGATAATAAAAGTTAATCTTACTATTTTCCTTGATTTCTAGATGCATGTCTTTTACTATTGACCTCTCAGCAAGATATAATGACCACTGGCTCAACATCTACACAATATCAACAATATCACGTCTAACATACTACTCTAAGGACACATTTTACATCCTATTTGGTGATTTAGCTGAACTTTTAAGGGGTTCTCTCACTGCTCTACTGGACACTGGATTAGCATCAGTATGGCAGTGCTCCATCTCCCAGTGTTGGTCTCAGCCTCACAGGGTTTTTCATCTAGTTTTCAATATCTAATAAACCCAATTCTATCCATTTGTTTCCAGTAGCTGTTTCTTTGATACAGTATCTTCCCACCTCATTTTCCCCTTCCAATCTTCCATTCCCTGTTCATATAACTCTTTATTTTGAACTTTATTAAAATAACCAGTATGGGTTCTATCTTATTGATGAGTGCCGAAGGAGATAGAAGAGGCTTGAGAAAAAGAATATCTGTCAAAATAGTTTTAACTATATTGAGGGTGTAAGTTAAATTGAAATCCAAATAGCCAAGCATTTCTTGACGTCCATGAGAATATGGTACCTTGTGAATGTTGTCGTTAGAAGATAGCCCGAAGCAGCAGGAACAGAGGAAAAAGCAAAAGAAAAATTAAACTCTTGGGAAGATCATTTTGTTTTGTTTTGTTTTTTTTGTTTTTTGGTGGATTGAAGGAAAAATGGGCAGGTAGCTTGGGAACTCAGCAATTTTAAAAAGGACGCTGCTAAATGATGTGGTCCAGAATAGAGTATAGAGAAGATCAAACAAACTGTCTTTATCAGGAGTTATACCAACCAGAAGCATTGTGATTAGCTGACAGAGCAGTTGTGATTGGGTTCCACTGATCAAAAGACTTAATGACAAAGGACCGCAATACCACATGTCCTGGAACGCAGCAGACACTTCAGGTTAAGGGAAACCTATTTCTCCCAAAAGGCCAGGAGGACTCCCAATGAGAAACACCATCTCAGATACTATTTTTAGTATTTTTCCTGCTGATATTTTTTCTTAAATCACTTTCTTCCATGGTGTCTTATATACCATACGGTTTAGGTGATACTTTAGTAAATGAAGCATTTAACTAATGAATCTAGAAATGTTAACTGAATAAATCTTAAGCATAAGACTCTTGAATGTTGTAATATATAACTTTCAAAACTGCACAAGTACTTTCTATTAATCTCTTTTAACTTAGAAAGGCACAGATATTCTCCAGATTTCAAAAGTATTTATGTCAAAACAGTATTAAATGTATGCAGATTTTCTCGGTGGAATCAAGCAGTTTTGTAAATGTTTTGCTTTTGAAACAGTGTAAGATTTTTGAGTTCATTTCTTCCCGAATTTCCTGCTCTTCATATTTTCATTCATAAATATTTAGATGAAGTAGTCAGAAGATAAGCTTTCGGTACAAAGAAGAGCTGAAAGACAAAAATGTAGATGATCTATGGCAGGGGCAAAACCGGTGCTGAATCAAAGCTGCTACCTGAAAGAGTAGAACGGCAATATCCTCTGGTTTGTATCGGGTCCACTTGTGCATGTGGGGGCTTTGCATACAGATTTGCGATAAGTAAATAGCACATGAGCAGAACAAATAATATCTAAGTTCCAAATATGTGCTCATATTAAATGCAGTCTAGTGTGTAGAAGAAAAATCTCTCATCCAAAATCTGGTCTGGGTCTAAACTATATTTGTTTGATGTAATTTATAGCTTTCTCTAGAGAGTGGAAAGCATTCCCATTAAAAATGCTCAAGTGTTGTTGGGTTTTTAAAAATGATTTTAAAGAGATTAAGAATTCATTTTAGGAAATAAGAATTACTCACCTAGCTGACAGATCATCCATCCTTGTTATCTGTAAGCAGCTATTTCTTTAATCTACCACAACTGCTGTTGTTGTTTGTGTATATTGTTTTTGTATATAAATGCCTCTATGGATAGTAAAAACCTTTAAAGTTACTCTTTTAAGCACCTCTTCTCTTTGGCAATTTGCAATAACACTTTGACAAGTATAGTCAAGTTAATGTACACGAAAATGATTATGAGCAGAAACAGCGCTTTCATGTTGGAATACTAACAAGTTTCAAGACTTGAAGGTTACTGACTTCTGTGAAATTTCCTTACTGGGTATTTTAAAATGA
>PVJN01026547.1:11776-29033 GCA_004026805.1 Lasiurus borealis | reverse complement strand
AACTCTGCATCTGGAATGCACAGCCTAGACCAGTGGCTCTCCAAACCCGGTGGGGGGGAGGGTGCTGAGGGGGAAAGAAGAAGTCCCACAATCATTTGTGACCTACTTCTTGCATCTGAAACGCAGGAAATAGCAGTGCATGTAAAATCTATAAATAGTTGTACAAGCCAACATTTTCTTTTTCAGGCAAAGGGAAGAAAAAGAAAGAAAAAAAAGCACACCAAAAACAGTAAAACACCCTCTGGAGAAAACATGATCTTTTCTCCATGTTTCGGTTGTCAGTTTTGACAAGAATGATACAAGCTAATTAAATTTTTGTTAATTTATTTTGTCTGATTCAGTGACTGCCTGTCACACGAATCCCTCAGTAAGTAAGATTTCTCTCTGCTATAAACTTTCTCCTCTTTCTCTGAAATGCCATTAGGTAAACGCACGAAAAGTGGACCTATTTTACTCAAATAAACACTAAAAGCACTTAAACTCAATCCGCCCTCCATTCTTCAACTCCTTCGTGTCTGCTTCGGAGAGGACCTGCGTCTCTCCAGCTTATAAATCTCCAGCGGGAAGCGTTACCGTCTAACAAATAAAAGCCTCTGAGCAGATAAAACGCGAAGACAAAGTGAGGAAACTGATGGGAGCTGAAACAGGAATCCGTCGCGTTCCAGTTGGCCTGGAGATTCCCAGGGACTCTGTTCTCACATCATTTCTCTTTGAATTAAAATCTGAGAATGATACCGGGTAATCGCCACTCCAATCCTAGTGCTCAAGGGTGACTGAAGTCTGGTGTGTGTGTGTGTGTGTGTGTGTGTGTGTGTGTGTGTGTGTGTGTTGTCAAGAGTGATAGGATGTAGTCACATGATCATACAAGAACAGAGCTTGAGGCTGGAATCAGTATCAATGTACACCCACCGCTATGCGTAACTCATGGATGTTGCTTTTCTGAGGCATTTTCAGGGAAGTTTCAATTCTCAGATCATTTGAGATGTAGCCCCAACATCACCTCCACTGGGAACCCTACCCTGTCTGCTTTCGCTCTGATCTCACCACCACCGACAGCCCAGAAGAAGGTATCATATTTAATCTTTCTCACCCCACATGGCAAGTTCTTGTTTGCATGTCATTTAGATATCGACAGCCCTGTGAAAGTATGTCCTCAAATCACTCATGTAGAGAAGAAGAACAGAATGAAAGGGCAGGAAATTGAACAAAGAGAGGAGAGGGAGAGAAGAGGCAAAGCATTCTTTAAAAAGTACTAACTCAGCTCCTGGAGTATCCTTGAGACTCAACTAAATTCACCACGGACATCTCCCTCCTCCGTGGGACTCACATCGCTTCTCCTATCCTTGTCTTTATACAGAAGATTTCCATTTCATCCACGGAGAGTCCTGAGACCCTCTTCAGATTTGAAAATATTGAGCATCAACATCTGGAGTCTCAACACCGTTGCATTGGGGGTGGTTGCTGTCGCTGTTTCCCTGCATATCCAAGGCAGAAGAGCATTCGCTCTACCTCTGCTAAGATGACATATTGCCATAGTAACTAACGCACTGCACATGTGCCTGTGGCACTTTCCTGTGTAAACTTGCCTGTCGCAGAACCCTGTGGGAAAGGGGTGGTTCTCTCTCCACTTTGGAGATGGGGAAACGGAGGCAAAAGCGGTCTAATGAGCTGCCTGTGCTCACAGTTAGGAAGTGGCAGAGGGCAGGTTCATGGCCACCAGACCCCATGATCTGTACAGCACAGGATCAGTCACATGATTGTGAGCAGCTGCTTTTCCATAGCCAACCAATAAGTATTTTTATGTATTGACGTTGGGTAAATCAATATGGGGTCTCATTCATGGTTATGATGTAAATGAAAACAGGATGTCCATAAAACAGGATGCTCCTAGCCCTCCTTCTCTGCTCTCCTGCAGTCGACCAACTTGTCCCTCACCTTGTCATGCTTACTGGACATCTGTGTCTCTTTTCTACTCTCTGAGCCCCATAGCAGTGTACTCGTTATCTCATCTTTCTTATCTGTTTTTGCTGAATAAAATGGCTTAAAATACAGTAAACACATCCCCCCTTCCCACTGCCCACCACACCTGGCACTATGAATTCATGGGTGGATCTGTCTAAGTCTACTGACACGCATCGTCAGGGGTATCATGGTAACTAATTTTTGTTAGCGTAAACCTCCCTTCCTTCTCTACCGGGATGAGCGTCCTGGGCCTCTAAAAATGCCTTCAGAAAAGCCGGGTTGAGGACTTTAATCCCGGGAGGCGAGCCGAGGCCGCGATGCCCCGACAACCAGTTGAAGTCCTCAGCCACACTTCGGGATTTTATTTTTCTCGTTTGGGATTAGTCACTTTAGAGGAACTTCGGATTCAAAGAGCCTTTTAACAGCAGCACAGAGCTTTGTTATGTTGTCTTGCATAACGCGGTCACTTCTGCATAAAGGCATCTGAATGTTTTAATTCTTCTTGGCAGCAAAGCACTCAGGTACGTGACTTCACACTCATAGACGGGCTGGCACGTTAGCTGTTCCCGTCTCTCCCCTACCCGCCCCCCCACACATACACCCCACTTCTTTGCTCCCAGTCTCTGTGGCTGGAATCCACTCGCAGAACATACCGCACTCTCCCTCAACCCAAACAGAACCTCCGGGTGCAAGAAGTGACAGGGCGGTCCATTGCCAAAGGGATGGTGTCAGAGATCTGCTGAGTCATCCTGTGATGGGCATTCACTCGCAGATGCTCTAGCCCAGCTCCGGTGACAGGCACGCCTCCCAGCTGATACTCTCTCTGATGCTCTCTCTGATGCTCTCTGTCACTTGAAGTCTGGAGTTGTTCATGGCTATCCCTGCAGTCTAGAGCATGTCCAAGAGTTTCACAAGAGGCGGGTGGGGGAGAAAGCTTCTATGGACATCCCCATCGAGTAAGCACACCCAGCTTCCCAAAACCGTCTTTGGGTGACTGACTGAAACAGGACCAGAAAAGGTGACGTTTTGGCCCATGAAGACGGGAAGCAAGCCTATCGCAGGACAACAGGCAGACAGGACCACTCAGCACCTGAGAGGATGCGGGGGGTGTCCACACCGCTCCCGGAAGTCCACCGTCTGCTCCCGTCTTCCACGGAGGGCCGGGCTCACTGCTTTCTGACATACCCTTCCAGAGGCACCCGGATGTTCAGAGTGTTTCCTTTAACAGAGCTCCTCTCCTCTGGGTGCAGGCGTGCACATGGGAAGGAAGGATGTGGCTGGGGAGGTGAGTTCTGAAATAAAGTGGTACCTCGAGATACGAGTGCCCTAACATACGAGATTTTTGAGATACGAGCTATCAAGCGAGCAATTTTTGCTTTGAAATATGAGCAACATTTGAGATACGAGTAATCGTGCGGATCGGCCGGCTGCACACGACCCACCAGTTTACCTAGACTCGAATGTCTCATAGTTTCCCACGCCTCAAGGTTACGGAAGAAATTAAACTCGTATCGCGAGGTACCACTGTACAAGGAGGCCCCTTGGAGAGGCACAAGCAAGGCCTCCAGGACTGAAGTCACAGGGTTATACCAATTCGGAGAAATGGGTATTGCATGACACTCACAATCTCCCCTTGCTGACCTCCAGTGCAGCCCAATGCGCTCGCTAAGGCGTCCAGGAGGAGCTGATGTCCATTCCAGGCCAGGAAGACCAGGCCTGGGCGTGTCTCAGTGTAAAGCTCCGAATACGGTGGCTCAGCCCAGCAAGCGGCGGTGTGCGCAGTGATGTGGGGCAGACAGGACGGCCTCGCCTCGCGGGCAGGATGCAGGGGTGAGCCAGCCTCGCTCGGTTTGGGTCTGGGATGCAATGGGTCCCATGCCAGGCCCACGGTCTCCTCACTGCCTCCCCGCCGCCTCGATGGCTTCCAATGTTCAGTAAATCAGCCTCCAATGCGATTAGTCACTTCATCAGTGGCCTTCGTGGGGGAAATTTGCCAGGACAACTGTTGAGTGATGTCTCAATTTATGGCCCAAGGGGGACAAGGCATCTCTGGTAAGGCCATTAGGAGGAGAGAGACGAGTGGAAATGTACCGTGTTCTCCCTTCGGCGGGAACTGCAACATGTTTTTAAAGGTTTGGGCCCCCACTGTCCTGCTGTCACGGCTGCCCACGGAGGCAGACGGGGCTCCGGAGGATGAGAGGAAAACACTTCCACGCAGCTCCTCCAATTTATGCACTTTCACTGCATGAGACCACTTGTCCCCCTCCCTTTCTGCGTAGGAAAAAATAACAACCTTATGCTCTCAGGACCTGGCTTCTCCTCTCCAGGAAGGACTGCTGAAGACTTACTAAAGACTTAATGGACTTCCTCCAGTGACCAATAGGAGTGAGTGCCTGACCGGGGCATCGGCCGGCCCGGGAAGACGAGCCAGGAGCCAAGTTTCCTTTGCCCTCGTCTCTGTCTGCCACAGGCGAGGACCCGGAGTCTGCGGGCCATTCAGGGACACACCTCTGGTGGCGTCCAGGCGAATTATGTCGTGAAGCGCATCCGTGTTCCTATTGGGTCCTTTCCCTTCCTTTGGCCCCTTCGGCTCTTCCCAGGAGGGCGGAAATCGGAAATGAGCCCCGGGGCCTGGAGCTGAGACTGAAATAGCCCAGACCTGCGAGCACCACACCGCCCAAACGTTCCGGATTGACGCAGGCTGCATCTCCACGCAGGGTCACCGCGAGAAGGAGCTGTGCCAGGGCACGCTCACATGCACCGAGGCGAGCGTGGCTTCCGTGGACACCGCCCCGTCTAGACGTGGAATCCCAGGGCCGCTCCTCTCACTTTTCAGCCCGGCCTAACGGAGCCATAAATCACCGGCTCCCCAGCGAGGCAGCTCTCCTCACGGGGGTGGAGGGGCCTTGGCCCACAGATGGTGTGGTTCTTAGCACCTCAGTCCCGCAGGAGTGAGGGGGCCGTGGGAAGGCCACCAGCCTGCACCTCTGACATGGCGAGCAACAGAACAGGACATGGACAGGCTTTCTGTGCATGGTATGAACCAAGCATTGCATTCCATTTAATAATACAGTGGTACCTCGAAATACGAGTTTAATTCGTTCCGTAACCTTGAGGCGTGGGAAACTATGAGACGTTCGAGTCACGGTAAACTGTTGGGTCATGTGCAGCCGGCCGATCCGTGCGATGACTCCTATCTCAAATGTTGCTCGTATTTCAAAGCAAAAATCGCTCGCTCGACGGCTCGTATCTCAAAAATCTCATATGTTGGGCACTCGTATCTCGAGGTACCACTGTAATAATACTTATTATTATAGATTTTATTTTTTCATTTTAAACATTTTTATATTTTTATTATTTACTTTTTTTTAATATTTTTATTTTTTTTAATATATCATGGAACCCTCCCTTCCCCGATTTTTAAATATGGTCCTAAAGGGAGGATGGGATGCGATTCTTCTGTAGGAAGTTGTAGAAGAATGTATGCTAATGACAGGAAGGCAGAGCAGTCCATGGCTAAGTGCAATGATTTAAAAGACGGATAAAAAGAGTCCTGGCCGAGTGGCTCGGTTGGTTAGAGCATCATCCCATATGTCACGGTTGTGAGTTCAGTCCCTGGCTCGGGAGGTGAGCTGTGAAATACAAGGAGGCCCCTTGTTGACACTGAAACTAAAAACATGGTGCCAGGTATGGTGGCCAAAGCACGTACAAGCATCAATCAATGAACACGTAAATAAGTGGAATGACAAATTGATGTTTCTCTCTCTCTGAAATCAATAAATCAATTTTTTTTAAAAAAAAAGAAAGGGGTAAACAGTATATGCTGCCTGGCCTCAAACAGTTAAGAAGATCAATTTTATTTTGTTTTGCATGTTTGAGGATATTGGGAAGGAAGGGATAGAGAACTCACAATTGTTGCACTGAGCACTGATCTATACCCTTTCTAATCAGTTATTAATGTGGAACCTCGCTCATTATCTAGCCATTAACAAAACATTTCTGATTATTATGGACAAATGGTCCCTTTTTAGAGCCAGTCTCTAAAAGGAGCAGAGTCAGGAAACATGCAATAAAGATAGCAGAGATTAGCAAGGAAGATCCAGAGCTTGGCACAGACCCTGGGTGCTCACCCAGTTAGAAGGAAGCAGGAGGTCAGCATTGGGCACTGGCACTGAGGCAGCCGGCATGTTCAAGGGCAAGAAAGTATGACATTGATGAACTTCACAAATTAATGAGCTCAGATCCTGTTCCCTACCATCCATATCTTGCTTTCTCCAAATGCTAACCTCACCTATTTTTTATTTGATCTTCACATTCTGTTAGATGGTCGGATATAATCATCCCCATTGTATACCAAGGAGACGGATCTAGAGCCCAAGGTCACACAGCACATGTGTACATGAAGAAGCTGGGCATGAACCCAAGACTCCGTACAAGAGGAGGCTAGTGCCTTTCTCAACAATCAGCCTTTGGAACCTTCTAGTAGATACTGCCAAGCTATCCAAAATAGCCACGAAGAACAGAAGTCCTTCCTTTTGATCCAAGCATGGACATGGCAGAGGCCTATGGCTCCCCTCTGCCAGGTCACATGTAACATTGTGGGATGATCACGTCTCCATTTATTGGCGGGACCCATCCTTCCCTTTCACCCAGTGAACTGAACTCCCAGTAATAAAATGCGGGAGGTTGTCCCTGCACCGATTCATCCTAATGTTTCTATCCAAGAGTCCCTGCAGGGGACTGCTATGGCCGGCAGGAAACAGTCCAGCTATGGGTTTGCTGTCTACCTGGTGAGAGATACCTCAGCCAACTCAGACTCTACACCCAAGGCCCCTTCTGGCCCAGCCCCTCCTCCTTGGGTGGAAGAACACATTCCTGAACAAACCGGGAAGCAAGAGGTTGGCTTCCACTCCGGACCTGTTAAGCAGCCCGCACTCAGATGCTTTCCCCCCTCACACATTGAGGCCTTGGACCACGTGGGGGTCAGACGGCACAAGGGTTACAGAGAGTGAGAGGGGCTAGGCAGGGGCGGAGGGGGTGAACTGAGGCAGTGGGCAAGGAGATCGTTCCCTGGCAGGATGTGGCCAGATGTTTATCTTCCAAGCCACCAAGGACACAGACTGGCCCGGCGTGGCGGGGGCTGGCACACTGCATTTCCCTCCTCCCGCCCGTGCCAAACCACCTCCGTCCCGCCACGGAGAACATTCTCTGCCTGAGCTCTGGGCCTCCCTGGAGATGGGCAGCCGGGCAGGAATGCTTCCTCTCCCGGGTCAGGCCGTCCAGACGCGGTTCATCCGGGCCCCGGCCTGTCTGTCAGCCTCCCCTCCATCCTCGGATGAAAACGCCACGGTAGCGCTTTGGTTTTGCCGTGACCCTGCCGTCCAGGAAGAAGGGTGTCTCCCATAAAACGAGTCTGTGTCTCAGGCAACGCGATCTAGGGGCAAGCCGGCAGGGCTGCAAACTGTTGTTGTTGTTAAAAATCAGACTTCACCGAGGCAGCTGCCCAACCCTGAGAAAACCTCGTGTCCAATGAAAACAGGGAAGCTGAGGCCACGCCACGAGTGAATACAAAAAGGAAAAGCCAAGTTTACGGCTTGCCTCTTGCAAATGGACTGCCTGCTCTCCCGTGTGTTTGGGGCACTGACCTCACCCCTGGCTTCCTCGGATCTCCCCAGTTTCATGGTCCCTTTGCTTCCATTTCCAATAGGATTCTTTTCACTTCATTTCTATTGCTACGTTACGTATATATTTAAAGCCGCCCTAAATCATTTTAAAAACATGCAATGAGGGAGGGTTTAGGAAGGGAGGAGGGAAGAGACTGGAGGCTCTCGGCAATACTTATGCTCGATGAAACCTGGACTAGTGCTTCCTTCTCTGAATACTTGTCACCTCGCTTATAGTGCTCCTTCACCCAATCTGTGAGTCCCGCGGGTGACAAGGACAGCCTTCAACCTCACAGTTGACCTTCAACTCTATGTCAAGTCACCATCACTCCACACTCTAGATTTCACCCCCTGGAATTCCTCCACCTCTGAAATGGTAGATTCAGACACATCACTTCTACCACTTCACCTGCATGTGGTAGGTAACTAAAGCCTGTTTAAATTGTAAAGAGGATTGATCAGTTTACAAACCTATTGGTTCCTCATCTAGAGCACAGATTTTAGGGCTAGATTGTTTTTGTGACTTGATATGGTCTCATTGGACCCCGTTTCCCTCCAGACCCATCCCCTGCCTTCTTCCCTGGCAAACTCAGTGCCCAATTATGTATATTTCTGGGTTTCATACCGTGTGCCACATCATCAAGGAAGAAAGAGTAAGTCCCTTCCTAGAAACTTCCAGAAAAAGGTCTTCTTCACTTTCACTGATGCACAGCAGGTCCCATGTTGACACTGAAACTAAAAACATGGGCTATAACTGGATCACCGAGTGCTGATTAGTGGAGATGCCAAAACCAAAGCTGAGGCACTTCCTGGATGTTGGGCAGGTGACAACAGTGCTATGCACCACTTTGCAAACACAGCTTCCCCTCCCCCACCTCTCCATTGACTTATGCAGATACACCAGCTCTCTGCCTTCATCAGAGTCTCTAGCCTTACACTGTCCAAGAGGGGAGCCACCGCCATGGGAACCTATTTGGCTTTAAGTTCGTTCAAAATCAATAGAATGAAGAATCCAGTTTCTCAGTCTCCCTAGGCACAGCTCAAATGGCCAAGTCACACAAGGCCAGTAGACACCGTACTGGACAACAGAGAGCAAAGGAGGGAGCCCACAGAGCACTCCAGGCAGAAGGTGGAGGCAAGGGGAGGATTCACGTCTTTCTCACAAATGTATTTTGTCCTCAGTGGCCTTACTTTGTGTCACTTGGTACCACATTTTCTTCTTTTGAGTATCAGATGCCAAAGGCATTAAGAAAGGCAAATTACAGCCTGGACTCTCAGAGGGAAGGCAGAGACAGGTGGGAACAGATCAACCAAAGAATCTGTATGTGTATAAGCATCACCCATGGGTTCAGAAAATAGGGTGGTAAAGGCCTGGGGTGGGGACAGAGATGGGCTATAAGGAGTCAATGGGAGAAAAAAGAGGACATGTGTAATACTTTCAACAATAAAGATTTAAAATAAATAAAAAGGTAGATAAATAAATAAATACATGAATTATTTAAAAAAAACCCACTGAACTCTGGTACCAATGACTTTGGCAATTATAATTCAACTGTCAGAGTTCTTATGAGAAAACAGTAAGTAAATATATGTGCATATAATCGTGTGTGTGCACATATACAATGGATGTTTTATGCATAACAATGAAAAAAGGAAAATTAAGCTTAATATAGAAATTGAGAATCTCAACTGTAGGATTTCTCTTGTGAACAGCAACAATAAAAGTCATGATTCATAAGAATGTTTGAAGTTTGGTATTTAGTAGTCTATCTTGCTACTTGGGAATGAGGAAATAGCTGCCTTTGAATAAACATAGAGAAGACATCAGTGACATTACTTTGCCATAATTTTTTGTAAACAACTTTTAAAATTGAAAGAAAGAACTAAGAACTTCTGAACTTCTCCCCACCCTCCTCATGTCCTGGTGGCTGAGGAATAACAAGGACTATCAAGGTAGAGAGACTTAATCAGATAAAACAAGGATCTAACATTGCTGACTTAATGGTCTATTGACATGCGAGAAGTACATTATATTTTCAAGGAGTTGTTTTAAACTTTGAGGGGGAAAGATGTATATGAGCTTGTATGTCAATTACAAGGAGTTAATTGCCTTGAAGCAAAGCATAAGATTTATCGAGAAACACTAGAAGTATCACCAAGTTAACCTTAAAAGTAAGACTGGGACTCTAACTGGTATCCAATTGACATGGCCTTTCCTCAGCCTCAGTCTAAGAAAAAAAAAGACTGTACTTGTACATGTTTTCATGTATAATATTTACATTGAGCTCAGAGAGAAACAAATGGGCAACCTGGACCCAAATGTCTACAGCATGTGGGCCGATGTCAGCTTCTGGGGTCACTTGAGTGGCACTTTATGGCCGAGGACACACGATTCAGCTTGTTTCAGGCCGTTTGAGCAGCATGGCAGCCCCATCACTCTTTGCCCCTGGGCATATGGTGGGATGTCATTAACCCGGGAGACCGACAGAACCATGAAAGTGGAACCATATGTGTGGTAGCAAGAAAAAAAAAACATATTTTCCTCTCTGTTCCACTGTAAGTAGAAATGTAGAATCCCTGCCCATGGTTCCGTTAGAGATTAGGTATTACGTTAACATGCGGATGAGCATCCTCTAACGAATGTGGCACTTGCAGACTGGGATTTAGCCCTGAGAGGTCAGGGATGGACCTCCTGAGTTTGGACCAGGGAGGCGAGAGGTGAAATATCGGGGCAGATGGGGCAGAGAGCCCAGGTGCATCGTGCATGTGTTCCACTAATGCACACAACGGAGGGAACACTCTCGGTCTGTCATTACAGGGGTCATGTCTACCAGGACCTCAGATACCTGACACCATCTGGAGCCATTCCCGGCTACTAGGGAACAGGGCTGCAGAATGAGGAGTGCTGGAATGTGCTGGTGAATGTCACAAGTTATCCCTGTTGCTCTTTCATTTCACACGGGCGTGGGCTTCCATTTCCAAGTGCATTTCAGAAGCTAACGCGCTATGATAAATGCTTCCGTTGCTACTCTTGAGCCTTTGTCTACACTTCAATGGGCCACTCTGTTGAACGGGAGGTCTAGTTCAGTGGTGGGCAAACTCATTAGTCAACAGAGTCGCGGTTTGCCAACCACTGGCCTAGTTTATCAAAAATGCCTTTATGCGCTTGTTTCCTTTTCCAACGCCTGGTGCTCTGTAAGCTTAGGAAATAACAACTTACATTTGAGAACACGCTCAGGGCATCTCTAGAAAGCGGAAGGTACATCTCGAGGTGGTCAAACGGCTAGAGCCTGCCATATGCTATTCGGGGCTTGATGATCAAGTCAGATTCATGTCGCACAAACTCAGGGGTGGCTGATTGTCCCAAGTGATGGGAACGGTGTCTTTTAAGTGAAGGGGAAGCAATTTAAACGCATCTGTATTGACTCCTTGCCTAGATTTTGTTTCCGTGGGTTTCCCTAACCTGTTTATGGTAGGGAATGCCATGGGCCCTTTCTCTGGACAGAAGCTGTGGGACATGCAAAGGCTGGGCTCAGAAGGAGTTTGGAAGAAGTGACCAGGATGTCTTTGTGCAAATATCACTGCTTTCTTTCTCAGCTATTTTGTGTCCCAAAGACGCTGTTCCCTTTAAGACATTAGGCTCATAGACTGGCTCTCCATAAAAAGATCATTGGCTGTACGTTTTGCAATCTGATGAAATGCATCTCAATGCAACTTTTATATGATGTGCTTTATACATATTCTGTTTTATCTTCTCTGTTGTAAAACGGTTCAGTGCATCATAAATAGAGCAACAGAACCTTTATCCATGTTAATTTTTTCTAGCAACACTGAGTTTACCTTCTTTTGAAAATAATTCCTATGCATCAACCTAAACCATGTTTGTTAATATTCAAAAAAACAAATATTTTTGTATCACGGTGACTTCATTTTTCACCCATTTACAAATCCTAAAACTAGACACAAAGGAAAACATATTATATGATCCCCCAGTGATAGGAAATGCCCCCAAAACAAGTATATAAAGACAGAGAGTAGATTTATAGCTGTCTAGACCTATACAATTACAGATAGAGACTCTTTAAATCGGCACAAGAGTCTTTCTAGGGGTCTAAAAATGTGCTAAAATTAGATTGTGGTGACGGTTGTACAACTCGGTGAATTCATGAAAATGTACTGAACTGTACACATAAAACAGGTGAATTTAGAGACTCTAAGTCATATCTCAATAATACCATCTGGTTTCACTTATGAAGCCTAAAAAAATGAAATAAATAAACAAACAAAATTGAAACAGATGCATTGATGCAGAGAACAAACTGATGGTTGCCAGATGGGAGAGACATTGGGGGGCTGGGTGAAAAAGGTGAGGGATTAAGGTGTTCAAATTGGCAGTTACAAAATAGTGGCAGGGATGTAAAGTACAGCCTGAGGAATGCACTCAATAATTCTGGAATAACTGTGTTTGGTGTCACGTGGTTACTAGACTTATTGGGAGGATTGTTTTGCAAATTATATGAATGTCCAACCACTCTGGTGTACACCTACAACTAATACACTATTGAGTATTAACTGTAATCTATATAAATAAAGCCTACTATGCAAATTGTCCCTTTGGGATTTTGACCGGGAGACCGCGAGTATGATCACTCGCTATGATGTGCGCTGACCACCAGGGGGTGGTGCAGAACAAAGAAAGGCCCTGGCTGGCAGCCAGCAGCCAGGGAAGGAAGGCCCTGGCCAGCAGCGGGAAGGCCCCGATCATCCCAGATTGTCGGCCAGGACTAGGGACCCTACCTGTGCACAAATTTCATGACCGGGCCTCTAGTTAAAAAGTAAAAAGTAAAACATTACATCTCAAAGCTGTTTAAAAAAATCGAAAAGGCTAAAAGAATAGATTTGAAGCTTTGCTCTCCCTTCCCAAAACACAAACTTGATTTCTTTTTCCTTATTGACTAATTGCACAGTCTATCTTAAGAACATTTAAAAATATCCTAGTCTCTTGGACTATACACATTGTTCGTTTTGTCTGTGTAAATGATGATCCATGAGAGAGTGTAACGGTTTGCTAAGGCCATTTCTCCTGCAGCTGTGGACTATTTCATACCAGTGAACCTAAGCTGTGCTCAGCTGGAATATATGTGCTCCAGGTGCCAGCCAAGGCCGTTCTGCCCTGCTCAGTAGCAGAGGTGAATGAGAACAGATGGAAACAGGCCAGGTACCTGATGGCTTTGGCTTTGATGTGGTGCTGAGTCCAGTTCACCTCATTCTACTGGTCAAGACAAGGAACGTGACTGAATCCCAAATCAAGCAATGTAGATACACACTTCACCGTCCTTTTTGTGGGAGAAACTGAAACATCAAGTATTAAGGGCCTGGGTTCTTCAGGAACTGTCACATCCTCTGCCCATGTTTCATAAGGGAGGGTGTTGGGGGAGACCGCAATGTGATCTAATGGAAAAATCAGAGCCAATATGAGAGCGTGGTCCACTTGATTCACTCTGAAATCCTCGTGGGGTTTCCTTTTCCTCTTTGGAATTCAGGTTTCCCATCTATGAAGCAGAAACACATACTAGTATACTTGCTTTGTCTTTTTTTATCAACCAGTATCCTATCAGTAAACGTGCTACAGAGACAGGGGAGCCACTCTGTTGCCTGAATGTGTAAAACCTTTCCTCTCTGACCATTAACTGTGAGACAGGACAAAGAGCTGTAGTTACAGCCTTCTTTTTGTTAGCCATATAGGTAGGTGACAAAAATTTGGATTCCTTGAAAAGGGGTGCTCCCAGGTGTTAGAAGTATCATTCTCCCCTTTGAAGAGTCAAATGTCCCGCTCCTGTCCTCTGGTCCTTGACTGCTTCCTAAAATACTGAAGTTGAAGGTTTTTATTTTCTGAATAGTATGGGAATTTGTCATGTCTAAGGACATAAAAGTCTTGGCTTTGAAATGGATCATATGGACACCATAAACTCAAGGTTTACTGATTTTCCTACCCTCGCACCCACACTGTCCCTATGGCATTCTCCTGATTATTTCTAGGAGTCCCATCCTGGAAAATCACCTGGCATCCCTCACTTTCCCCCTCTCCTGTGGAGGCCTCTGCTGTGTGGGAAGGATGCTGACTGCATCCAGACAACGCCTTTCCCACCTGACATGCATGTGGCTGGTTGTGGAATTACTAACGTAGTCACCAAATCGGAGCTTTAAAAATAAAAGTGGTCCAGTTTGGCCGGCGTGGCTCAATGGATGAGCATCAAACTATGAACCAGGACAGGACATCACAGTTTGATCCTAGTCAGAGCATGTGCCTGGGTTAGGGCCTTGATCCACAGTGTGGGATGTGCAGGAGGCAGCCAATCAATGTTTCTCTCTCATCACTGATGTTTTCTATCTCTCTCTCCTTCTCTTTTCTTCTCTGAAATCAATTTTTAAAAATCTATTTGAAAAAAAATAGAGATCCAAGTTCAACTGGAACCACAGGAAGACAGTGTTTACTTCTGCCCCGATTTCGGTGACTTTTCTCCAATCTGACCCAGGTGAAGGTACCCCGTCCGGCTAACAGCTGATGCCTCCTTCTGTAGGTGCACAGGAATGCCACTTGCAGATTTGTTGCCTTTGTACGAACCTCGATGTCAGCGGCCCCAGAGCAGAGCCGATCTGAAGATGCATTCTTCGCAGAGTGTCTTTGATGTTTGTTGTTTTTGCAACTTGACCATGGACCCAATTGCTCAAAGATGCAGAAAGACCTCCAAAGCAGCAGCCCGGGCCCCCAAAGGAAGGTGTGAAGATTAACAGCCTGGAGTCCGGGCTGTCAGAGGATGCACTGAATTAACAGTCACAAAGGATGGCTGGATTCATCGCCTTTGTAGGTGTTCCTGAGCCACACACGCTGACCCTGGTTTATTTTTGTTTGCACTACTGAGTAAACGCCAGACACGCGGTAGATCTGCAGCCTGCCCTTCCCTGACTCAGCAGGTCCTAGAGGCCCAGGTCTTCTGGAAAGGACGCCACGGGTGTCCCCTGAAATCTAGTGCTTCTGGGGATGGCGGGTCGGGAGCCTGTCTTGCTCATTCTGTGTCCTTCTTCCGTTTTGAGCTGACAGTAGGTCTACCCTCCTTTGGCCATGTCTGCGTGTTTAATATCTGACCAATGTCTCACTGGTGATGCCCATGGGTTGTACGGGTGGCATTAATGCTTAAGTTGGTTTTACGTTTCTGCCTCACACGCGACATGTGGACCAGCAGAAGCCAATCACCTGGATGTACATACGGTGGTCTCCTTTGCCTTATTTACAAACCCCGGCCCGTTTATGGACTTCCATGGTGTGAGTGGGAGGGATGGGCAAGGCTATAGGCTTCCTATCCCTTTTGATCAAAAAGTGTGTAAGCTCCTATATTAGATTTCCTTTGATGAAAGAATTATGTAAAAAAAAAACACACACACTTAAAAAACATGTAGGACACATGTTTCCGATGCCAACACACTTCTTGCCCTTACTATATGACAAAAGATTTGATATGAAAAAAATTAGAACTTCAACAGAAATGGACACATAAAACTTGCTGAGAACCCAGTGAATCTTGCATCTTACAATTTTAAAGCAATTACTTCAATATGTGAAGGTCTGAAAAAGGATAAAGAACCTAATTGCAGTCATAAAGTGTATTTTATAGGTTTATATGTTTAGCTGTAACAGGAAGAAACATATAAATCAATTCTATTAGAATCAACCAGGAAGTATGTATATATTCAAAAACACATATAATACCCCGGTATTGTAGGTCACATGCATTTTAGGATCTATATGCAGAGATGTAGATATAGATCCTCTGTGCGTGATATTGATGTCTCTAAAGAAGAATAAACATATGTGAACGTGTTATATCCTGAACATAGAAACATGGCTCTTTGAATAAAGGGAGATCTCTCTTTAAAAGGATGAAAAAGCCAAAACGGCGGAACAGGACCCTCACAACAGAAATGAGGTCGCCTACAGCTTTAAAAAATAAACCCATTCCAATTCACCTCCTGAAAATTAGCAGCATCAATCATCCCATGACATCTATTTACTTCTAAGACTGTAAGACATTTATTTTTAACCTGTAGAAAAAAAGAGCAGAAGGAACAAGCATTTTATCTGAAATCGGAGCGAATTATCCTGGTGGTGTGTGCTCGTCAGCTTGGCCTCAGAGCCAATCGTAACACCGTTTTGGAATGGATTCATTTCAGTCTATAAACCATAAGCGTGTACATCGATACCTGCTTATGTTACTCACGTAGCCCTGGCCTATCCGTTTTCGTGGAAACTGTACCCGTTCCGGCTAGACTTGGAAAGAGGGAACAAGAGGCGCTCAGAATCTGCCTGAGTCCCTATGCAGCACAAGAGACAATACTGGGGTGTCTGCACTCAGAGGCGCACGAGGCTTCCCCAGGAACAGGGAAGGCAGGTTCAGAGAGAGAGTGGCGGGGAGAAGATGGGAAGGTCCAGGCCTGGTAAAGGAGCCCCCATCTCCCGTCTCCCGGGTGACGCCGGATCAGCCACATCCCCTCCCAGGTGTCTGAGCAGCTGCGTTTCTGGCGCTGAGAGTCCAGGTTCCTCCAGTTCTGCTCTCACTCCTGATTTTACGAAAACAACCTTCCTGCTGTAGGCACCACATATTCATGCGCACAGTTCATAAAACATCTTCCTAAAGGGCGCTGGACGGCGAGAGGGAAGTGGGTGTGGGGCGGCGCCGGCGGGAATGAATGGGCCCTCAGACCGGAGGAAGCCTGTGGGTGCCAAGCCCCTGCCGGTGGCCACCTCCGAGCACCGTGGGCACCTGGGAGGGAGCGCTCCGGGGAGATCTGCGAGCACCTCTCCTCCTCACATCTCGGCTCCACACGCCGCTCTCCGGCACAGTGGCTCACAGGGGTGTACGTGCCCATCCTCCTCCTCGCCCAGGGCTGCCTGGAAGAGGCTGGAGGGTACTGTCAGCACAGGTTTTAAGTAATGGGGAATGACTGTGACTTTCTCTCCATGACGCTGCGGGAGATCTGGCCCGGGAATTGGGGGGTTTGTTATTTTCTTGGCATTCCAGGGGCGGGTCCATCTAAGGAGAGATATGTGGGGGGCATCGCATGAAGGCAGACCACCAGGAGGCTGCCTCAGGGGGAAGAAGTCACAGGGATTCACAGCCACCCGAGTGTGTGTGAGTGTGTGTGTGTGTGTGTGTGTGTGTGTGTGAGAGAGAGAGAGAGAGAGAGAGAGAGAAAGGAAGAGAGAGAGGGGGGTGAGGGGGGGAGAGAGATGGATCTTTTCCCATTTCTATGGCATCGAGCTTTCTTTTTTATGACCTCTCACTTCTCTCTAAGAGGCTAGCACTTGGGCTAAAGGAGAGAGTTCAAGGTGTCAGCTGGGAATGCAACAGCTTAAGCAAGCGCAGACTGCACTTGTGCGTGCTTCCTTCCGACCTCACAGAGGCAGAGGAACTGTGCTGCCTCCACACTGTGTGCTAAGACGTCTCCCAAGCATCCCAACTGCTCTCTCCATGCCTCGCTTCAGTGTCTCAATCCTGGCATCTGCGTTACATGGAGGGATAAGGAGAGTGGTGCCAAAAGAATGAACCTGGAACAGGCTAAGGGGGGGGGGGGGA